>JASANA010001075.1:0-53175 GCA_030248095.1 Ptycholaimellus sp. GST1_10
CTGCCCATGATTGATGGGCACTGTGGCACTGTTCAGATGGGCCCATCCTCACTGCACTGGGACAAGCATGGGTGGAGCAGTACACTGAAATCGTGCTACGTGAGAGCGGTGTTCTGATGCATGTTTGGTGTTGCTACAGATCAGGCCATGGGAGCTGCGCAGTGCAACTGCCCATGATTGAAGGGCGCTGTGGCACTGTTCAGATGGGCCCATCCTCACTGCACTGGGATAAGCATGGGTGGAGCAGCACACTGAAATCGCGTTACGTGAGAGCAGTGTTCTGATGCATGTTTGGTGTTGCTACAGATCAGGCCATGGGAGCTGCGCAGTGCAACTGCCCATGATTGAAGGGCGCTGTGGCACTGTTCAGATGGGCCCATCCTCACTGCACTGGGACAAGCATGGGTGGAGCAGTACACTGAAATCGCGCTATGTGAGAGTGGTGTTCTGATGCATGTTTGGTGTTGCTACAGATCAGGCCATGGGAGCTGCGCAGTGCAACTGCCCATGATTGAAGGGCGCTGTGGCACTGTTCAGATGGGCCCATCCTCACTGCACTGGGACAAGCATGGGTGGAGCAGTACACTGAAATCGCGCTACGTGAGAGCGGTGTTCTGATGCATGTTTGGTGTTGCTACAGATCAGGCCATGGGAGCTGCGCAGTGCAACTGCCCATGATTGAAGGGCGCTGTGGCACTGTTCAGATGGGCCCATCCTCACTGCACTGGGATAAGCATGGGTGGAGCAGCACACTGAAATCGCGCTATGTGAGAGCGGTGTTCTGATGCATGTTTGGTGTTGCTACAGATCAGGCCATGGGAGCTGCGCAGTGCAACTGCCCATGATTGAAGGGCGCTGTGGCACTGTTCAGATGGGCCCATCCTCACTGCACTGGGACAAGCATGGGTGGAGCAGTACACTGAAATCGCGCTACGTGAGAGCGGTGTTCTGATGCATGTTTGGTGTTGCTACAGATCAGGCCATGGGAGCTGCACAGTGCAACTGCCCATGATTGAAGGGCGCTGTGGCACTGTTCAGATGGGCCCATCCTCACTGCACTGGGACAAGCATGGGTGGAGCAGTACACTGAAATCGCGCTACGTGAGAGCGGTGCTCTGATGCATGTTTGGTGTTGCTACAGATCAGGCCATGGGAGCTGCGCAGTGCAACTGCCCATGATTGAAGGGCGCTGTGGCACTGTTCAGATGGTCCCATCCTCACTGCACTGGGACAGGCATGGGTGGAGCAGTACACTGAAATCGAGCTATGTGATAGCGGTGTTCTGATGCATGTTTGCTGTTGCTACAGATCCGGCCATGGGAGCTGCACAGTGCAAATGCCCATGATTGAAGTGCGCTGTGGCACTGTTCAGATGGGCCCATCCTCACTGCACTGGGACAAGCATGGGTGGAGCAGTACACTGAAATCGCGCTACGTGAGAGCGGTGTTCTGATGCATGTTTGGTGTTGCTACAGATCAGGCCATGGGAGCTGCGCAGTGCAACTGCCCATGATTGAAGGGCGCTGTGGCACTGTTCAGATGGGCCCATCCTCACTGCACTGGGACAAGCATGGGTGGAGCAGTACACTGAAATCGCGCTATGTGAGAGCGGTGTTCTGATGCATGTTTGGTGTTGCTACAGATCAGGCCATGGGAGCTGCGCAGTGCAACTGCCCATGATTGAAGGGCGCTGTGGCACTGTTCAGATGGGCCCATCCTCACTGCACTGGGACAAGCATGGGTGGAGCAGTACATTGAAATCGCGCTACGTGAGAGCGGTGTTCTGATGCATGTTTGGTGTTGCTACAGATCAGGCCATGGGAGCTGCGCAGTGCAACTGCCCATGATTGAAGGGCGCTGTGGCACTGTTCAGATGGGCCCATCCTCACTGCACTGGGACAAGCATGGGTGTAGCAGTACACTGAAATCACGATACGTGAGAGCGGTGTTCTGATGCATGTTTGATGTTGCTACAGATCAGACCATGGGAGCTGCGCAGTGCAACTGCCCATGATTGAAGGGCGCTGTGGCACTGTTCAGATGGGCCCATCCTCACTGCACTGGGACAATCATGGGTGGAGCAGTACACTGAAATCGCGCTACATGAGAGCGGTGTTCTGATGCATGTTTGGTGTTGCTACAGATCAGGCCATGGGAGCTGCGCTGTGCAACTGCCCATGATTGAAGGGCGCTGTGGCACTGTTCAGATGGGCCCATCCTCACTGCACTGGGACAAGCATGGGTGGAGCAGTACACTGAAATCGCGCTACGTGAGAGCGGTGTTCTGATGCATGTTTGGTGTTGCTACAGATCAGGCCATGGGAGCTGCGCAGTGCAACTGCCCATGATTGAAGGGCGCTGTGGCACTGTTCAGATGGGCCCATCCTCACTGCACTGGGACAAGCATGGGTGGAGCAGTACACTGAAATCGCGCTATGTGAGAGCGGTGTTCTGATGCATGTTTGGTGTTGCTACAGATCAGGCCATGGGAGCTGCGCAGTGCAACTGCCCATGATTGAAGGGCGCTGTGGCTCTGTTCAGATGGGCCCATCCTCACTGCACTGGGACAAGCATGGGTGGCACTACACTGAAATCGCGAAACGTGAGAGCGGTGTTCTGATGCCAGTTGTGTGCTGCTAAAGATCAGGCCATGGGAGCTGCGCAGTGCAACTGCCCATGATTGAAGGGCGCTGTGGCACTGTTCAGATGGGCCCATCCTCACTGCACTGGGACAAGCATGGGTGGAGCAGTACACTGAAATCGCGCTACGTGAGAGCGGTGTTCTGATGCATGTTTGGTGTTGCTACAGATCAGGCCATGGGAGCTGCGCAGTGCAACTGCCCATGATTGAAGGGAGCTGTGGCACTGTTCAGATGGGCCCATCCTCACTGCACTGGGACAAGCATGGGTGGAGCAGTACACTGAAATCGCGCTACGTGAGAGCGGTGTTATGATGCATGTTTGGTGTTGCTACAGATCAGGCCATGGGAGCTGCGCAGAGCAACTGCCCATGATTGAAGGGCGCTGAGGCACTGTTCAGATGGGCCCATCCTCACTGCGCTGGGACAAGCATGGGTGGAGCAATACACTGAAATCTCGCTACGTGAAAGTGGTGTTCTGATGCATGTTTGGTGTTGCTACAGATCAGGCCATGGGAGCTGCGCAGTGCAACTGCCCATGATTGAAGGGCGATGTGGCACTGTTCAGATGGGCCCATCCTCACTGCACTGGGACAAGCATGGGTGGAGCAGTACACTGAAATCGCGCTACGTGAGAGCGGTGTTCTGATGCATGTTTGGTGTTGCTACAGATCAGGCCATGGGAGCTGCGCAGTGCAACTGCCCATGATTGAAGGGCGCTGTGGCACTGTTCAGATGGGCCCATCCTCACTGCACTGGGACAAGCATGGGTGGAGCAGTACACTGAAATCGCGCTACGTGAGAGCAGTGTTCTGATGCATGTTTGGTGTTGCTACAGATCAGGCCATGGGAGCTGCGCAGTGCAACTGCCCATGATTGAAGGGCGCTGTGGCACTGTTCAGATGGGCCCATCCTCACTGCACTGGGACAAGCATGGGTGGAGCAGTACACTGAAATCGCGCTACGTGAGAGCGGTGTTCTGATGCATGTTTGGTGTTGCTACAGATCAGGCCATGGGAGCTGCGCAGTGCAACTGCCCATGATTGAAGGGCGCTGTGGCACTGTTCAGATGGGCCCATCCTCACTGCACTGGGACAAGCATGGGTGGAGCAGTACACTGAAATCGCGCTACGTGAGAGCGGTGTTCTGATGCATGTTTGGTGTTGCTACAGATCAGGCCATGGGAGCTGCGCAGCGCAACTGCCCACGATTGAAGGGCAATATGGCACTGTTCAGATGCGCCCATCCTCACTACACTGGGACAATCATGGGTAGAGCAGTACACTGAAATCGCGCTACGTGAGAGCGGTGTTCTGATGCATGTTTGGTGTTGCTACAGATCAGGCCATGGGAGCTGCGCAGTGCAACTGCCCATGATTGAAGGGCGATGTGGCACTGTTCAGATGGGCCCATCCTCACTGCACTGGGACAAGCATGGGTGGAGCAGTACACTGAAATCACGATACGTGAGAGCGGTGTTCTGATGCATGTTTGATGTTGCTACAGATCAGACCATGGGAGCTGCGCAGTGCAACTGTCCATGATTGAAGGGTGATGTGGCAGTGTTCAGATGGGCCCATCCTCACAGCACTGGGACAATCATGGATGGAGCAGTACACTGAAATCGCGCTACGTGAGAGCGGTGTTCTGATGCATGTTTGGTGTTGCTACAGATCAGGCCATGGGAGCTGCGCAGTGCAACTGCACATGATTGAAGGGCGCCGTGGCACTGTTCAGATGGGCCCATCCTCACTGCACTGGGACAAGCATGGGTGGAGCAGTACACTGAAATCGCGCTACGTGAGAGCAGTGTTCTTATGCATGTTTGGTGTTGCTACAGATCAGGCCATGGGAGCTGCGCAGTGCAACTGCCCATGATTGAAGGGCGCTGTGGCACTGTTCAGATGGGCCCATCCTCACTGCACTGGGACAAGCATGGGTGGAGAAGTACACTGAAATCTCGCTACATGAGAGCGGTGTTCTGATGCATGTTTGGTGTTGCTACAGATCAGGCCATGGGAGCTGCGCAGTGCAACTGCCCATGATTGAAGGGCGCTGTGGCACTGTTCAGATGGGCCCATCCTCACTGCACTGGGACAAGCATGGGTGGAGCAGTACACTGAAATAGCACTACGTGAGAGCGGTGTTCTTATGCACGTTTGGTGTTGCTCCAGACCAGGTCATGGGGGCCGCGCAGTGTAACTGCCCATGATTGAAGGGTGCTGTGGCACTGTTCAGATGGGCACATCCTCCCTTCAATGGGGCAAGCATGGGTGGAGCAGTACACTGAAATCGCGCTACGTGAGAGCGGTGTTCTGATGCATGTTTGGTGTTGCTACAGATCAGGCCATGGGGGCTGCGCAGTGCAACTGCCCATGATTGAAGGGCGCTGTGGCACTGTTCAGATGGGCCCATCCTCACTGCACTGGGACAAGCATGGGTGGAGCAGTACACTGAAATCGCGCTACGTGAGAGCGGTGTTCTGATGCATGTTTGGTGTTGCTACAGATCAGGCCATGGGAGCTGCGCAGTGCAACTGCCCATGATTGAAGGGCGCTGTGGCACTGTTCAGATGGGCCCATCCTCACTGCACTGGGACAAGCATGGGTGGAGCAGTACACTGAAATCGCGCTACGTGAGAGCGGTGTTCTGATGCATGTTTGGTGTTGCTACAGATCAGGCCATGGGATCTGCGCAGTGCAACTGCCCATGATTGAAGGGCGCTGTGGCACTGTTCAGATGGGCCCATCCTCACTGCACTGGGACAAGCATGGGTGGAGCAGTACACTGAAATCGTGCTACATGAGAACGGTGTTCTGATGCATGTTTGGTGTTGCTACAGATCAGGCCATGGGAGCTGCGCAGTGCAACTGCCCATGATTGAAGGACGCTGTGGCACTGTTCAGATGGGCCCATCCTCACTGCACTGGGACAAGCATGGGTGGAGCAGTACACTGAAATCGCGCTACGTGAGAGCGGTGTTCTGATGCATGTTTGGTGTTGCTACAGATCAGGCCATGGGAGCTGCGCAGTGCAACTGCCCATGATTGAAGAGCGCTGTGGCACTGTTCAGATGGGCCCATCCTCACTGCACTGGGACAAGCATGGGTGGAGCAGTACACAGAAATCGCGCTACGGGAGTGCGGTCTTCTTATGCATGTGTGGTGTTGCTACTTATCAGGACAGGGGAGCTGCGCAGTGCAACTGCCCATGATTGAAGGGCGCTGTGGCACTGTTCAGATGGGCCCATCCTCACTGCACTGGGACAAGCATGGGTGGAGCAGTACACTGAAATCGCGATACGTGAGAGCGGTGTTCTGATGCATGTTAGATGTTGATACAGATCAGGCCATGGGAGCTGCGCAGTGCAACTGCCCATGATTGAAGGGCGCTGTGGCACTGTTCAGATGGGCCCATCCTCACTGCACTGGGACAAGCATGGGTGGAGCAGTACACTGAAATCGAGCTACGTGAGAGCGGTGTTCTGATGCATGTTTGGTGTTGCTACAGATCAGGCCATGGGAGCTGCGCAGTGCAACTGCCCATGATTGAAGGGCGCTGTGGCACTGTTCAGATGGGCCCATCCTCACTGCACTGGGACAAGCATGGGTGGAGCAGTACACTGAAATCGCGCTACGTGAGAGCAGTGTTCTGATGCATGTTTGGTGTTGCTACAGATCAGGCCATGGGAGCTGCGCAGTGCAACTGCCCATGATTGAAGGGCGCTGTGGCACTGTTCAGATGGGCCCATCCTCACTGCACTGGGACAAGCATGGGTGGAGCAGTACACTGAAATCGCGCTACGTGAGAGCAGTGTTCTGATGCATGTTTGGTGTTGCTACAGATCAGGCCATGGGAGCTGCGCAGTGCAACTGCCCATGATTGAAGGGCGCTGTGGCACTGTTCAGATGGGCCCATCCTCACTGCACTGGGACAAGCATGGGTGGAGCAGTACATCGCGCTACGTGAGAGCGGTGTTCTGATGCATGTTTGGTGTTGCTACAGATCATGCCATGGGAGTTGCGCAGTGCAACTGCCCATGATTGAAGGGCGCTGTGCCACTGTTCAGATGGGCCCATCCTCACTGCACTGGGACAAGCATGGGTGGAGCAGTACACTGAAATCGCGCTACGTGAGAGCGGTGTTCTGATGCATGTTTGTTGTTGCTACAGATCAGGCACGGGAGCTGCACAGAGCAACTGCCCCTGATTGAAGGGCGCTGTGGCACTGTTCAGATGGCCACATCTTCACTGCACTGGGACAAGCATGGGTGGAGTAGTACACTGACATAGCGCTAAGTGAGAGCGGTGTTCTGATGCATGTTTTGGGTTGCTACAGATCAGGCCATGGGAGCTGCGCGGTGCAATTGCCCTTGATTGTAGGGCGCTGTGGCACTGTTCAGATGGGCCCATCCTCACTGCACTGGGACAAGCATCGGTGGAGCAGTACTCTGAATTCGCGCTAAGTGAGAGCGGTGTTCTGATGCATGTTTGGTGTTGCTACAGATCATGCCATGGGAGTTGCGCAGTGCAACTGCCCATGATTGAAGGGCACTGTGCCACTGTTCAGATGGGCCCATCCTCACTGCACTGGGACAAGCATGGGTGGAGCAGTACACTGAAATCGTGCTACGTGAGAGCGGTGTTCTGATGCATGTTTGGTGTTGCTATAGATCAGTCCATGGGAGCTGTGCAGTGCAACTGCCCATGATTGAAGGGCGCTGTGGCACTGTTCAGATGGGCCCATCCTCACTGCACTGGGACAAGCATGGGTGGAGCAGTACACTGAAATCGCGCTACGTGAGAGCGGTGTTCTGATGCATGTTTGGTGTTGCTACAGATCAGGCCATGGGAGCTGCGCAGTGCAACTGCCCATGATTGAAGGGCGCTGTGGCACTGTTCAGATGGGCCCATCCTCACTGCACTGGGACAAGCATGGGTGGAGCAGTACACTGAAATCGCGCTATGTGAGAGCGGTGTTCTGATGCATGTTTGGTGTTGCTACAGATCAGGCCATGGGAGCTGCGCAGTGCAACTGCCCATGATTGAAGGGCGCTGTGGCACTGTTCAGATGGGCCCATCCTCACTGCACTGGGACAAGCATGGGTGGAGCAGTACACTGAAATCGCGCTACGTGAGAGCGGTGTTCTGATGCATGTTTGGTGTTGCTACAGATCAGGCCATGGGAGCTGTGCAGTGCAACTGCCCATGATTAAAGGGCGCTGTGGCACTGTTCAGATGGGCCCATCCTCACTGCACTGGGACAAGCATGGGTGGAGCAGTACACTGAAATCGCGCTACGTGAGAGCGGTGTTCTGATGCATGTTTGGTGTTGCTACAGATCAGGCCATGGGAGCTGCGCAGTGCAACTGCCCATGATTGAAGGACGCTGTGGCACTGTTCAGATGGGCCCATCCTCACTGCACTGGGACAAGCATGGGTGGAGCATTACACTGAACTCGCGCTACGTGAGCGCGGTGTTCTGATGCATGTTTGGTGTTACTACAGATCAGGCCATGGGAGCTGTGCAGTGCAACTGCCCATGATTAAAGGGCACTGTGGCACTGTTCAGATGGGCTCATCCTCACTGCACTGGGACAAGCATGGGTGGATCAGTACACTGAAATCGCGCTATGTGAGAGCGGTGTTCTGATGCATGTTTGGTGTTGCTCAGATCAGGCCATGGTAGCTGCTCAGCGCAACTGCCCATGATTGAAGGGCGCTGTGGCACTGTTCAGATGGGCCCATCCTCACTGCACTGAGACAATCATGGGTGGAGTAGTACACTGAAATCGCACTACGTGAGAATGGTGTTCTGATGCATGTCTGGTGTTGCTACAGATCAGGCCATGGTAGCTGCGCAGTGCAACTGCCCATGATTGAAGGGTGCTGTGGCACTGTTCAGATGGGTCCATCCTCACTGCACTAGGACAAGCATGGGGGGACCACCACACTGAAATCGCGCTACATGAGAACGGGTTCTGATGCATGTTTGGTGGTGCTACAGATCAGGCCATTGTAGCTGCGCAGTGCAAATGCCTATGCTTGAAGGGCGCTGTGTCACTGTTTAGATGGGCCCATCCTCACTGCGCTGGGACAAGCATGGGTGGAGCAGTACACTGAAATCGCGGTGGTGGAGATGGACAAGCAGCTCAAGGAGACCGAGAAGCGGGATAAGGAGCTGCAAGAGTGGGTGGAGTCGGTGAAGCAGAGCAAGTACTTCCTGAGGGTGGACGAGAGGGAGCGGATGGACACGGCAGGCTACCTGGCTGAGCGCATGACCCGCTACCAGGAAGACGGCCTCGCGGCACAGCGGTGGGTGCAATCCATCAACCACCAGCCTGGCAGCGCATTGTATGCCAAGGTTCAGTCAGCTCGATGCAGCTGAGTCAGGCAACGATGCCTCTCCCTCTTCTGCAGTTCCTGCCGAAGAAGGAGGCCATCCGTGATACACCAAAGCCAAGGCAACGAATGCCCGGTCCATACTCCCTTTCCATCCTCACCTACACATTCCACCACTCACGCTTTCCTTCCTTCTGTCTAAGGACAACTCTTGATTCTGCTTGCGGAAGAGATGAGTCCTAGTGCAAAGGAGGGCTCCAGTGACAGTCCAGTCGGGGAGGAGAGCGCAGGCGGAGGCTCCGAGGGAGAAGGAGCCAATGTCCTCCAACAGCCTCGTAGTGCAGCTGCAGAACACCGCCCCCTCATTACACAAAAACCCACCTCACCTCTCCTCCTCCAATCATTGCCTCACACTCCTACCTCTTTTTCCTTCCCCTCTCTAGCCAGGCAACTGTAGTCGTTTACACTCCGTAACTAAGGATTTAGAATCAATGAATTAGCCAACAGAGGCGGAAATGCAACAAGACACAAAAGGGAAATGGAAACGCATAGAAGCAAGGGCGGATTGAGGACAAGCCTAGCTTGCCTCAGATTTAGAGAGCGCAACATCGAGTTAGGCTGACATCTACCGCGGACCCGTAAAACCTTTAGATGAAGCAATGACTGGGTATAGGGACTGTGGTTGTAAAGAAGCAGAGCGCTCATTGGCCGCCTGGAAACCGAGTGGGAAGGCCGGCGGCTGAATGACCGGATGAGGACAAGATCAGTGCTTCACCTGCAACCTCTGCCACAACTCCGAGTCCCAGTTCAAGAAGATCGGCTGCTCGCACTGCCACAAGACCTTGTGCTTCGACTGCACAAGTGAAGGCCTGGGAAGAGATATGCAAGGGAACCAGATACACAACATCGCAGAGCTCTGCTCCTTCCTGCTGGAAAACACCCGCTCGAGCTACCTCTGTCGGACGTGCTGTGGGAAGCTGGGAGGAGGATCAGAATGGGTTCACATCCTTCATCAACTGGTGACACAAGGAATCTCCCATCCAGACAACACCGCCATCATCCTTCAGATGGTGTCAATTCAATCTGAGGACTTACTTCAACAGCTCCAGCAGAACTGCATAGACATCTACAAATCCGTCTGCGCTGTGCTTGGTTTCTTGGATTTAATGCCGCCGCCTCCACCCAAGCCAATGCAAGCGCCTTTGCAACAGCTATTGAACCAGTAGTCCTTTCAACTACCACTCCCCAACCACAGCCCATCCCATCCAGCTCCTTCCTCAGACACACCATCTTCGACAGCAGTGGAACACCCTATCACACCATCATCACACCTTCAATGGCAAACAATGGCGGAGTTCCCATCGTACAGCCTGTCCCAGTCTATGGAGTCCCAACAGAGTCTGCCCAGCCACCAAAACGAGCAAGAAAGTGAAGAAAGTGAAGAAAGTGAAGCATGCTCAAGGCCTTCATCACTGCGAGCAAGCAATCCTCTCGCAACAAGACCTGATCCGACACCTCTCCACACAGAATCCTCGCCACCAACCAGCCAAGTTCCTCTAGCGTTGCCAGTGCCACAACAACCCCAATCACCACAGACGGACCTGCAGTTGGCGCTGCCTCCATTCAGCCACTGCCAGCGCTGCCAGCAAGCCAGTTTCTGCTAGCCATTCCGGCGCTGCCCAACCCTCAGGAGTCCTTCTCCTCGCAACGGCAGCTGCCAGCGCCTTGCCTGCGGCTCCGCAGATGCTGGCAATCGAGCGGCAGCCGCAGCTCACTCAACTCCAATCCATCCCCTACCCTCTAACATACACCCCCACTACATGATGATGCTTCTGAACGACGGGAAGCTGCAGGGACAGCTAGTCCCCTACCAGCCTCAGATGGCCCCCTACCAGCCCCAACTGGCCATCACCTACCCACAGCCCCCAGCGGATGGAGCCTCACAAGCCCTCGCCCTCCCTTCTGATCCATCCAGCTTCACCCACTACCCAGTGGCTGGCGACGGACCTGTTGCCAAAGAGCCTGCCACCTTCCTCCCCTTCACCACTCCCAACATCACCTCGCAGGCACCCCTACCCCTTCCCGGCACCGCCCTTCCCATCGCTCAACAACCTGCCTACCCCACGCCTCCGCAACGCTCCACCTCCATCGAGCAGTGAAACACTGCCTGACCCTTCCAAATCCCCGAGACCATTCGACAGCCCTTCCAGCACTACAATTCCCCATTCATCTACGCGGAACCCACCGACTCACTCACCGATATGCAAGAGAACTGTCCACGCCCTGACGTGACGGCTGCCACACACGACGCGTCCTTGTCCAGGATGGACGTGAGCTCAATTCGGCTGCCAAACACGACAATGGAAGCCAGTCAGCCAATGCAGTCGGTCGACAGCGTCCAGTTGATGCAGCACATGCCATCCATCGACGGAGGAACACTTCCAGGAGGGCCATAGGGGCAGTACTACGCCAGCGGGCAGAGAGCTATCAGTAGAACCGGCTGTTCAGATAGCGAAGACTCTTAAGCCCCCATGGACAAAGCGACAAGGAGACAAGGCAAAAACTCGACTGAATGGAGGCTCAATAGAAGACATCAGAAACTGTCTGGAGGTGACGTTTGTGGAAGGGAGGTTCCAGACAGAGAGCAAGGCAAGTGCTCAGACGCAGTGGCCCCCCGTACCCCTTCCCTTCTACTACGGCGAACCCGCTGTGGCTCTTCAACAAGGAAGCAAGGAAAGCGGCCATTCACGATCGGCTCGTGCACATAGATGGCTGGGTCCAGCACCATGATCCCGTGGAAGCCAAGCTTCACTATACGGTGGACATGCTGGTCGACATGATGGAGAAGTTAGAACAGAGCAATGATCATCGTATGTGTCTGATGGAAGAGCATCAGTACCAAATACTGAGACAGCTCTTCCATCTGAGTCCTACCGACGGCATCCAAGCTCTCACTGGGCAAACCGACATTTCAGCTGAGGTTCAAGGTTCCGCTGTCTTCATCACCCAATGTCAGAGAGCAGCAGTCTCACTGGTCTACCCTTATCATCAACTACCAGGACAAGAGCAGTGCTACCTCTTCATGCCAGTGAAACTATCCATGGGAGAAATCCTCTTCCTACCTGAAGGAGTGAGTACGGCCCTCACCTCCCACAGCCCTACAGTGGACTGTCACCAAATCCTTCCCTTCGAATTTGTAGATCCTGACTCGAAGCAGTCCACCACTGCCTTTTTTAAGAACTTCACGCAAGGATCCTTCGCTACCTTCTTGCAAGCCCCCGATCTACACCAACTGCAACCAAACGTGACATACGACACCCCAGTGTTGTTCAACTTGCGCCTGATGCCTCCTTTCGCTGCTATTGCTGCCCACTCGCTGAGTCTGCCGGTACTGGAAAGGAAGCTCAACGCCCTCGTGAATTACACTGGTCAGCTGTTGCTGGATCCACAAGGAGTGGTGGAAGGATTGGAGGCTCATGGAAGGGCCTTAGGCGAAGCCATTGGAACTAAGTCACAAGGAGTTCGGGAGAAAACACAAATCTCAGGGACTCACCTCAACCTGCTGAGTTCGTCGGTGGTCAGACCAACCTTCACCATCGTCGGAGTTACCTGCGCCATCATCGCGGCCATCGCCTTCGGAGCTCTGTCCTTCTGGACTTTCCGGTACACGTCCTGTGGGGAGATCGTCCGGCAAAAGACCAGGGAATGGAAGGAGTCAGCCTAGTCAGCAAGCCTAGTCAGCAGCCTGCCAACGTGGCTACCCATGGCTGGAGGATTCCCTGGAGACTTTGCCGGGTCGATTGGTCCTCAGTTGCCCGCGCAGCCCAATAGGACCTTGTCCACAGAGTCCGTTCAACTAGACCCGAGTTTCCAACGACTCTCACTCCACAGCGCATCGTCACTCGACTTGTCCTCGAGACACCGGATGGGTGGTTTATCATTCATCCCGACGAGACATCGTTGGGACTCCGGATCGAGCGTTGGTTCGGAATGGCAGTCATCAAGGGGATCATCCGGGCTCCTGATGGACTGTACGACTGAATGGGACTAGCACCGGACGATGATTCCTTGCCTTCCCCTCGTAGTAATACTATGTTTATGCTTAGATCTGAGGCCCCGGTCCTCTGCCTGCCCTAGCCAGTGGTGTGATCACTACTGCCCTTCCTGGCCGCCCGCGGGTGCGCTGTGACGTTTCCCAAGCCGGTTTCGTTGACCTATGTTGATGAGGCGGGCAGAAGGGAGGCCAGGATCAGTTGCTGTATATTGTCCCCCGAGATGCCCTAACCTGTTCCGCTCTGCCTCCTCTTCCGGTGATGATGAAAGAGAATCTTGGAGTTGGGAGAGGGCAAGGCGATTGTCGTCGTTGCTTCATCTCAGCCGCCAAAAGCCCTCTTCTACCCTCCGCCAGCCCACTTGTCTGGTGCAATTTTTCATTTTTCGATTGGACACCGTTTGCCATGGACTGACATAGACATCCAAGTTGATGTCGAATGGATGTGCGACATTGTCTGACAGCTGATCCAAAAGTGATGAACAGGCATTGGATGTCTGACGCTCTGTCTGGTCATGTCGCAAGGTATCAAACGGCTGATGCAAAGGTGTCAGACATGATTTGCCTTCTCATCAGACGTCTGACACCGTATACAAAACGAGACACCGTTTGCCTCATCAAAGATAGGAATATGCCTATTTTTTTAAGACATTCTAGTCCAAGCAGGACAGGGTTGACTATCAACCCTATCATTTTTGTAGTCCTACCCCCTAAGTCAAGTTATAACCAATGTGGTAGAATCAAGATCTAACCGATGTGGCTCAAACTGTGTTGAACACCCTCTGTGCTCATCGTCTCGCCCTCTTCGCTCTTCTCTCCGCCCGTCGCGGGATCCGTCCCTTCGATCATCACTTCGTCCCCCGCGTCCTTGCTCCCATCTTCCCTCACTCCTCTCTCCCCCGCTTCTTCCATACCGACGGCCGTCCCAGCTGTCCTCGCGACGGGGTGGAGGGCGGAAGCTGTACTCCCTCTGCCTCTGCAACATCTCCTCCCTATCATCCGCTTCCTTTACCTTGCACTCCCTTATGAAGTGATTGTTTTCACCGCAATAGTAGCAGGGGCGGAGGAGGGGGTTGGGCATGTTGGCCTTTCGGCGGAGGTCGGGGGAGCACTGCTCCGTCTTGTGGTCCACGGAGTAGCAGAGGCGGCAACGCGGGTCCGCAGGCTGATCTGGAGGCAAAACTGGATTGGCCTGGGAAAGTTGCTGCTTCACAGCCTCGGGGGAGGGAAGATTGGGCTGCATGGCATTCACTTGTAGCTTCGACAATTGGCGTTGGATTGCGAGCATCGTCTGCTTCACCTGGTCCAGTTCCTTGCGGGGGTGTGGGGAGGAGCTTCGGTTTCTGTGCTGGCGGGGAGACTGGGGGTATGCGGGTTCCGTCCAGGACTCCTCCTGGAGCTCCTCGTAGGGCTCCTGTCTCAGTGCTGCACAGGCTCGATGGCTGCCGGAAGCGTCCTCAATTTTCCTAGCTGCTCCTAAGGCGTCCTGCAAGGTCTGATACTCCCTCAGTACTAGCTGCCGCTTATAGATTGGCTGCAAGCCTTCTAGGAATCTATCCAGCTGCTCTGCTTCTCTTTCTTGCGGTGTAGCTTGGGGGAAAGCTTTTTTGGTGAGGGAGATGATGGAGGCGGCGAAGGCACTGCATGGCTTGGAGGCCGCCTGTCGCCTGGCCGCCAGGTCTTGCTTCCACGTTCGCACTGTCCGCGCACTGTCCAACATTGCCTTCAACTCTTCTCCTAGTGTTTGCCAGGTATGTTCTGGTGTTTGGGGATCTGCTGCGTGCTGTGCTTCGCGACTTTCTAGGAGATAGTTGGCCATATGCAGGGCTTCCCCTTCCAGGTGCTGCAAAAGCTGGATCAGGATATCTTCTCCCGCCCTCGCCATTCCTTGATAGGCCCTTGAAAAGCGCGCGAACCAATCGCAGAACTCTCCATCTTGACCGGGGTTTGTGTATGGCTTGCACTGTGGGGGGCGAAGATTGATGCGATAGTGAACGTGTGCTCCCCTCGGCTGTCCTCCATTCGCTCCACCCACTCCTCCTCCACCTCCATCTCCAACCACACCAGCTTCACCTCCTCCACCACCGGCACCAACATGCATCTGCTCTACTTCTTCGTCTGCATTGTCTGCCATGGCTGGGGGTTGTTGGTGGTGGTGTTGTGCTACGTGTGGTTGTTGAGGCTGTTGGGGCGGCGGTGGATGGGCTGCGGGAAGGAGGAGACGAACCTCGTTGACGAGTTCCTGCTGGCGGCCTTGGGCGTCTTCTGCGTGTTCGCCGAGGGCACGCTGTAGATCGGCTAGGCGGGCGTCTAGTGCGTCCACTGGATGGACGGCTGCAGGGGCGGGAGCTGCGGCGAGTTGCTGCTGTAGACGTGCGTGTTTGTGCACTAAGTGCTGTCTCTCTGCTTCAACTTCTCCTAGCTCGTTCTCTCTCTGCTCTAGCCTAGCTTCTAGGTCTTGGACTCTCTCTGCTATGAGATCGTCTACGTGCGCCAGGTTGTCTTCTGCGGCGTCCTCAAAGAGAGTCTCTTCTAAGGTTCCCTCTAAGGTTCCGTCACTGGCTGGGGATTGAGGAGAGGGAGGCAAACCTTGGAGTCCTGCTGCACCTGCTGCCCGTCGGGGAGGTGTTTGAGGTCTGCCTGGCTGTTCTCCACGTCGTTCCTGGCTGGGACTGCGGCTGTTGTCGCGGTCTGCTGCGAGTCTTCCGCGTTCTGCTCTTGCTTGTCTGTCACGCCTCTGCTGGGCGCTAACCTCTGGAGGGAGGTTTAGGTGACGACTCAGGGTCGCTGTCTAGGAGAAGAAGTGAAGCTGGATCTGATTTGCTGAAGCACAAGGGAGATAGAAGAGTTTGGCTAACTATGCTCTTCTACCTGCACTTGGATATATGTGGTTATGGATGCGATTAAATGCGGTTATGAATGCTTTGCTGTCTTCCTGCCTGCACCAACGTTTTTTGCAATAGGGCCGTTCACACCCCCGGCGTTTTTGGGCAACCTGGAGCCGCTCGCACTCCCGGCATTTTTCTTGCTGAGGCCGCTCGCACCTCCGGCGCTTATTTGATCTACCCTGGGCCGCTCTCACCCCTTACGTTTTGTTTCAGGAGGCCGTTGCCACCCCCGCACTGGCTAATTTAGGAAGACACTCCCTATTCCTCCCAAGGACCTACCCGGTCCAGGCACAATAATAGGAAGAAAGGAAGACTCTGATCACTGATTTACAACTCAGCAGAGTGCTTGGTTGGATCCGTTGCGTATCTGACTCTGCTTCTTCAATCCGTTCAACTTCTTTACGTCGTCTTTCTGCCACATCCACTCACACACTCAGACGCAGTGCTCAAAGTCAAAGCAATGATGGAGAAGATGAAATTGAGCTGGGTCTGATTGGCCGAAGCCGGTGTTAGGACGGCGACAGACGAGGGACTAAACAATGAGGTTGGTTAGATGGAAGGCCAAAAAACCACGACTCTGCAACCACGTAGTGTGGCTACCCTCGCAAGGGCACCGCACTCGTCCCAGTCGCCAACTACCCGGAGGCCGTGATGCTGGAGTGTGGTTTGAGGAAGGAGACGTTGAAGTTTATGCGAATCGGGGAAGCCGAAGCTAGATAACAGACTGACAGGATGATGGTGAAATGGAGGGTTTAAGTAGGAGAGTGTGGGGAGTACACAGAAGGCAGACAAGATGGCGGCGTCGGAGGGAGGGGGGATGCAGTGCAGCGGGCAGCGAGGGACGAGGAAGGGGAGGGAATGGAATGATAGCGTGGGAGCACGTGAAGGAGTGGAGTTCGCTAAAGGTTTTGAATACCAAGGACATGTCGTCGCACTACGCAGCTAAGGGCTCGGTGAGGTTACGCTTAGGGCGGCCAAGCCAATGCATCGTTTGTTCGCCCAGGAGTGGGGTGGTGGGGGGAGTGCCCCCACCACCCACTAAACAATGGGCGCCGCACAAAAAAAACCCAAACAAATAAAAAAAAAAAAAAGAAACCAACCCTCTTTTTCCCCCCCCCCCCCCCCCCCCCCCCCACCCACATTCTACCTCATGGCAAAGGCATGGCTCAAGAGGACAAACTGAGTGTCCCGTCTGATGGAGATGTTTTTGCGCGGCCAAGGCCAGCTTAAGCAGTTACCCCATTTTTGTGTCCGTCTTTCCATATATATATATATATATATATATATATATGTCCCTGTCGCGCTCGTACTCCGCGGTTTTTCAACCAAATTGGCTGATTTTTTGCAAGAAAGTCCGTCTGGGTGGTGGCTCAGGACCATTTTTTGCGCTTGGCATAATTTAGCGTTTTTCGCACAAAACCTAAATTTTTGATGTTTCAAAATACGAGAAATCATAAATCACTGGTTTTTCAATGAAATTTGGATGAAAATGAATGAAAAAAAATTTCAATGAAATGAAAATAATGATGATTCATGATGAAAAATAAAATGATGATAAAAATAATGATGATTCATTATAAATTCATGATGAAAAATTTCAATGAAAATTGTAGGAATGAAGTTTGACTTGGCGGGCTTTCTGGAGTCTCGCACGGCCAGGAGCGCATAGAACTTTGTCTGCCTGCCCTTCTCTCTGTCTTTTCGAGGCTTTAGGAGAAAAAAACTTACGCCTAAAACCCACACACAATCCAACATGGAGCCGACCATGGTCTTCCGGCAGGAGGACTAGGACGTGGACTCCTACCAGGGCATCAGGCACCGCTTCATCACCAACTGCAGCGGCAGCGGCAACAAGCACAAGGACGGCAACTTCAGCAACGGCTCCAGTCGCCTCCAACACCTCGCCCTCATCCTTCCATCCACTCTCCAGCTTCGGGAAAGCGTTGGTGGTGATTCTAGAGCCAACCCAGGCCTATATCACCATTCTCTTGCGGTGTGTGCTTTGAGTCCTTTGTTGGGTCCTTTGGGGTGCCTGGTGGGTTCCAGCTGAGCAACGGCCCAGCGGAGCATCTTCAGCGCCTTCCTCACCCTCATCAGCTACAAGCACATGTGCTACCCAGACTCGGAGGTCGGCTACAGTGACGACACCTGTGGCATCGGCTACCAGAGCATCTCCCGCGGCTTCGGCACCTACCAGTCTATCCTCTCTCTCCTCTTCCCTCACCTTTTGACCTCCCAGCCCAGCCTCTAGCGATTTTCTTTCGCAAAAGGCACTCCCACCTTCTTCCGCCCAACCTTCCAGAAACTTCCAGCCTAGTGCGTTGGTGACGTCACCACGCACAAAGCTGCCCAAACCTCCCCCCACACCCCCCAGTGCCTAGAAGTAGGTACTCAAGAGCCCTCCTTAGGGCTTCAGAAACACAAGTTCCCCCAAAGGCCCTCGTTAGGGCTGAAGCTCAAGTACTAGGCAAGGATGGTCGACAACGTCCAGCCCCGCAGCGCCTACCACTTCCGCGGACCCTGCGACCCGGCCTGCCAGCTGGGCCACTGGAGGCGGGGATGGGCGGCCGACCACAGCGTCAACAAGGTCCTCTGTCATGCCTGCGCGGCGACCGTCTGCCACAAGGGCTTTGACGATGCCTTCACACCCCCCGGCTCCACCAGCATCGACGTCTGGAACGGCCTCATGCAGGCCACCACCGAGGCGGTGGAGGCACACAGGGCCCACCCACGGATCACCTGCCACACGTGCCTGGACGACAACAGCACCTACGTGGAGAGCCTCCGCACACAGCTCACCAACCTTAGCCTCTGGGAGGAGGAGGAAGGGTTCCGCGTCCACTACCAACCGGTACTCCACCTTCACCACACTCAGGCCAGACTGGAGGCAGAGCAAGGGGACGAGCTGGTGGGGGAGAGCAGGGATGAGGAAGAGAGCGGGGAGGAGGATGGAGAGGCAGAGGAAGAGCAACGGCTCAAACTCCAGCCGCAACTCCATCCACCCCAGCATCCAGAACCTCAGGAACCAGAAGTAGCGCAACAGGGGGAAGGAGGAGGGCCAGGGCCAGCCAGGCCACTGGCGATGGGAGGAGGAGAAGGGCAAGCAGAGGTGAGAGCAGAGGCGGCCAGGCAGCGGCGGCTGCAGGCCGAGCGGGAGCTGGAGGAGGCGTGGGAGGAGCGGTGCGCGGCCGGTCTCCCCAGCCTGGACAGCAGCTTTGCCAGCTACGGCACCGCCCGCCAGGAGGCCCCGCGCCGACCACGGCACCCTCCACCACCTCCACCGGCACCCTCCGCAGCAAACGAGCTAGCAGAAGCGCTCCGTCCACTTATCCAAGTCCTGAGCGACACAATCGGGTCCCAGCACCGCTACGGGAGCCGCGAGAACCTCTCCTGCCCTAAACTCACCAAGCTCCAGCCCAACCTCATGCCCTTTGACGGGAAGGACCTGAGCCAGTACCGGCGCTGGAGGGAGGAGTTCCAGTACCTCGTCGTGGACCATCCCAGCCTCAACGACAATGCCAAGTTCCATTACCTACTCAGCGCCCTCACAGGCTCCGCCCTCGCCAAAATTGCCCACCTCAGCTCAGCAGACCCGGGGGCCTGGGTGAAGGCCGACAGGATCTTGGAGGAGACGTACGGGGACGCGGACGCCTGCAAGTCCGTCCTCTACCAGAAGCTGGCCAGCCTGCGCCACTTCAAGGACCACGAGCTCAACACCTACTACAACAAGGTGGCGGTGATCGTGGCCAAGCTGAAGCGCCAGGGCGCCGGGGACCTGAACGAGGTCGTCTACCAGCTCATCCCATGCCTCCCCTACTCCTACCAGCAGCGGCTACGGCGGCATCGGCTGGAGCAACGGCTCCTACCCACCCCGCCCATGGAGGAGTACCTGAAGTGGCTGCGCATGGAGATCCAGATCGCTGGGCCCCAGCCGCACAAGGAGGACAGGGACAACGGCGGCGGGAAGGGCAAGGAAGCCAAGGGCACCGCGCAACAGCCTAGTTCCAGCCCCTCGCAGCCCTACAGCCACGTCTCCCTGCACACAGCTGGTGAAGGCGGGGAGAAGCAGGAGTCAAACGGCGACAAGAAGAAAGAGGAGGAAGCGGGCAAGAGTGGCAAGAGCGGCAAGAGTGGCAAGAACGCCTGCCTCTACTGCCAGAAGGACCACTGGGCCTACAACTGCGACCAGTACAAGGACCCAAAGGCCAGGAGGAAGCGGGCGGAGGAGATGCAGCTCTGCTACAACTGCCTCTCATCCAAGCACAGGGTCGGCGACTGCAAGAGCAACAGCAAGTGCAAGAAATGCGGCAAGAAGCACCATACGAGCCTCCACGAGGACAGGGAGCCGGCGCCGGAGCCCGAGCACTCCAGCAACGCAACGGCCTGCATGGGGAAGAGTGTTGGAGAGGGGGAGATCACGGTCCTCCCCTACTTCAAGACGCTGGCCTACAACCCGACGGGGAAGGAGGCCAAGGAGCTCGTGGTGCTGCTGGACGGGTGCAGCGACGTCAGCTGGGTGGACAGCGCCATCGCTGAGCAGCTCGGCCTCAAGCACGGCCCCCAGTTCTTCGTCAACATCTCCACTTCTCAGATGGAGGAGAAGAAGAGGAGGAAGACCGCGGAGGTGGAGCTGGAGCTACGGTGGACGGACGGGAACAGGCTGGCGCTCAAGGCTCGCACCACGCCGGTGGTCACGGGCACGCTGCTCGTGGGCGGCTACAAGCTCACCAGCAACAGCTATAAGAGCCTCACCTTCACCAACTACCCACCTGGCAAGGTGACGGAGCTGAAGGTGGACCTGCTCCTGGGAACAAACTACCTGGAGCAGATCACGGGACTGGCAGCGGCGGAGACGCAAGCACTCAGCAGCGGCCTCTCCGTGGTCCACTCGCCCTTCGGGGCAATCCTCAAGGGGCGCCTGGAGGAGGAGGAGTTTGAGGCCAGCGACTACGCCTGCGGCCAGCACATCAGCTGCTTCGCCCAGACGGAGGAGGAGGGCCTGGTGGAGGCGGTGAACAGGCTGACGAGCCTGGACACTCTCGCCTTCGACAGCAAGCCCGAGGACAAGAGGATGCTGGAGCTGTACAAGAAGCTGCGCAGGGACGAGGAGGGACGCTTTGTGGTCCGCCTGCCGTTCAAGAACGACGCCACCGCCCTCACCAGCGACTTTAGGGCCGCCTTCGCAAGGACCAAGAAGGTCCACAACAGGATGAGTCAGGAGGAGAGGCAGGAGTACTACAAGGAGTTCGAGGGACACCTGAGCAACAGGTTCCTGGAGGAGGTGCGGGGGCCGGCGCCGGCGGGCGCGCTGGTGCACCACCTCAGCCACTTCTGCATCGCCAAGGACGACTCCGCCACCACCAAGATCAGGCCAGTCGTCAACGCCAGTGCAAAGGGGGCCAGCAGGTGCAGCCTGAACGACCTGCTGGAGATGGGACCGGACATGCTCATGGACCTGCTCAGCCTGCAGCTGCACCTGCAGGTCTACAAACACGTGTTCCTGGCGGACGTGAAGAAGGCGTTCTATCAGATCCGCATCAAGGACTGCGACCGCAACGCCGTCCGCATCATCCTCCTGAAGGACATCAGCCAACCGCTCACCGCCGACAACTTCCAGGTCTATCGCTTCACCAGCCTCATCATGGGGTCGACGGCGAGTCCGTGGGTGCTGCTGGCCTGCATCAAGTACCTGGCCGAAGAGGAGGCCAAGAAGCAGGAGAATGGGAACGCCAGCTACAAGTCTGCCCCAGAGAAGATCCACGCCCTGCCCAACGCCACGTACATGGACAACGTGCTCGGGGTGGCGGACACGGAGGAGGACAGGGAGGAGCTGGCCAGGGACTACCACGCCGTCTTCGCCAAGGCCGCGATGGAGCTCAGGGAGTTTGCATCCAGCATGCTTCCGCTCGCCCACCTGGAGGAGAAGAGCAGGCACGAAGGCGGGGAGATCCGGGCACTCGGACTCATCTGGAACCTGAGCAGCAACAGCCTACGCATGGTGCCGCCCAAGCTCAAGAAGTACGAGAACAAGAACGGCTTCAGCAAGCGGGAGGTCCTCAGCGTCAGCGCCAGCGTCTACGACGTCTACGGTCACCTCACACCCATCCTGCTGCAGTCCAAACTCTTCTTCCAACGCCATGCTCTACCTCTGGCTGGCTGGGAGGAGGAGGTGAATGAGGAGCGGGGGAAGGAGTTCGCGGAGCTGGTGCGACAGCTGATGAGCCTCGGCCAGCACAAGTTCCAGAGGAAGCTCAGCATCGACAGGGACAAGCCCGTGGACTTCGTGGTCTGCACAGATGCCAGCAACGTGGCCTTCGGCTTCGTTGTCTTCGTCAAGCAGAATGACGCCGTCAACTTCCTCTACTCCAAGAGCTGCCTCATCAGCCAGAACTCCACTACGCGCACGACGGTGCCACAAGCGGAGCTCTGGGGGGCCCTAGCGGGGGCCAGAGCGGCGGACAGGCTACGAGGGCTGCTCCAAGGACACCTACAAGTTCAGACGGTGCACCTGTTCACGGACAGCAGAGTCATCTACTGGTGGATCAAGAGGAGTGAGCGGCTGAGCAAGCCGTACGAGCGGAGGCGGGTGGAGGAGCTCCTGAGCTACCTGGGCAAGGACACCGTCCGCTACATACGCACCGCCGAGAACCCTGCCGACTTTGCGACAAGGCCACTCTCAGCCTCAGACCTACACCCCCAACACCTCTTCTACACTGGGCCAGGCTGGTTGCGGGGGAGCGTGGAGAGCTGGCCGGACGAGGCAGCAGAGCTGACGGAGCTGAACACGGAGCTGGAGGCGGGCACGCCGAGGAGCCTGCTCAGAGCCAGCGCCGAGGACGAGGCCAAGGCAGCCGAGGAGGCCGGCGGCTTCATCGCGTTCACCGTCCACTCCGGCGCCAGCGCCCACAAAACAAAAATAAAAAATAAGAAAACGCCCACAAAAGAGGCCAAAGAGCCCAAAGAAGAGGCCAAAGAGCCCACAAAAGAGGCCAAAGAGCCCACAGAAGAGGCAAAAAAAGAAAAAGAAAAAGAAGGAGCAAAAGAGGCACAAAAGCCCCCGGTGGACGCACTGGAGCTCATCGAGGAGAAGGACACAAAAAGTTTCTCCTTACTCATTCGCACCATCGCCAGGATGCGGAAATGGGGCAGGGGCGGAGGCAGAGGGCAGGTCTCCACAGAGGAGGCGGAGGAGGCGGAGCGACTGGTGATTGTCAGCCTCCAGGCCAAGCTCACCAAGGCCCAGCTGGACTCCTACAACGCCTACGTCGACTGCAACGGCATCGTACGTGCCAAGGGACACCTCCAGAACCTACCTCAGCCAGACCCCATCCTCCTACCCACTCACTGGCTCACCAGAATGCTGCTACGTGACTACCATGAAAGGCTGGCCCACGCCGGGGTCAACTACACACTCAGTGCCTTCAGGGACCAGTTCTGGATGCCGCACGGACGCCGGGAGGCCAAGAACGTCTGCGGCAAGTGCTTCCAGTGCAAGCAGGCCAAGGCCCGCCCTCATCCACTGCCTCAACCAGGACAGCTACCTCTCTCACAACTCCTCATCCAGCACCCACCATTCACATCACTCACCGCTGACCAGTTCGGGCCCGTGGACGTCTACGACAAGAGGCCAGCGAGGAGGCCCAGAGGGAGGAGGCAGAGCCGAGCGAGCACCCTGAGCTGCTCCAGCTACACCGCCTGGTCCAAGGACGACCCCTTCTCTAACTGCTTCTTTTGTACCCCACCTTTTTATGGCCCAGATAGCAACCTCAGGTCTTTTGCTCTTTCGCTTTCTCTACCAAGCTTTTTCCACATTCTCAATCCACTAGCCCAGCCCCAGCCTCTCCTCTAAGTTGGCCGAAGCGTTATACGGGCGCACGCGGCAGGAGTGCCTCTTGCCCCTGCCAAGGGTGTGCTTTTACCACCCTCCCCGTTACGTGGCTGGCCAGCCAGAGGAGAGCAGAGGGCAGGGAGAGAGGAGGATGGATGCGGAGGAGTGCGGGAGGAGGGCGGAGGTGTGTTGGAGCTGTTGAGAATAGGGACTCACCCATTCCCAGCCCACGCTCTCATTCGCACCCTCGCCTCATCTGCGCCCACATTCTTTTCTTTGCTTCTCTTTTTTCATCCGCTTTCAAGTCATGACCAAGGGTTTGTGATTGTGTCTACTCATCTTTCACTTGGCATTTGCGCTATTTTGGTATGAGCCATTATTTAGGCCTATTGGCCTTCGCCTTATTTTGTCCACAGGGACTCGCTTTTTGCTGATGTGTAGCATGAGATTTTATTGCATTGGGTTTCAGCTGATTAGGATTGTAGCTCGCTCTACTACATCTTTTGAGATAAGGCTTTTCAGCTAGGGGAGAAATGTAGGAATGAAGTTTGACTTGGCGGGCTTTCTGGAGTCTCGCACGGCCAGGAGCGCATAGAACTTCGTCCGCCTGCCCTTTTCTCTGTCTTTTCGAGGCTTTAGGAGAAAAAAAACTTACGCCTAAAACCCACACGCAATCCAACAAAAATATTTATTATTTATTGATTTATCGTCAAAAACCCAAATTCTTGATGTTTCAAAAATTTGATCATGCATAAGTCCATGGTTTTTTAATGAAATTAGCTGATTTTTGGTATGTAAGTCTTGAAGCCGGCAAAAGGAATTTTTGAAATAATTAGTATTTCTTGATTTATAGGCAAAACCCAAAATCTTGATGTTTCAAAAATAGGAACATGCATAATTCATGGTGTTTCACTGAAATCTGTTGAATTTTGGCATGCATATTCATCTAGGTGGTGTCTAGAGGTGAGGCCGCGCATCTTGGCAACCGCCAAGAATACCTTGTTAATCTGGTCAAATGACACGTCGAAGAGGATACGGTAGCCCTGCCCGTACTCAGACCAGCCCACCCGCCCGAGATGTGACCAAGTCATGACCCTAAACCCTAAATTTGAAACGCGATAGGGAAAGAGTAATAGAGTGAGGTGACAGGGAGGTAGGTAGGTAGGTTCCGGAAAAAGCCCGCTAGATGCGGGCGCAGCACTGGATGAAGGCGAGGATCGATTTCTCGTTCAGTTGGTCAGGGGTGATTTCATGGCTGCCAAAGGTGAGCGCCCTCTAAGTTGACCAGGCCAGGCAGGAGGTGAGGTAGTGGAGCGCTGTCTCTCTTTCTTCTCCGCAGCTGCACCTGGGTGACGCTGCCTTTCCCCAGCGATGTTTGGTGTCCTGTAGCTCAGGGAGGCGGTTGATGCGAGCTCTTGTCAGGGTGATGATCTCCTCCTTGCTCAGACCCTCCCAGCATGGGAAGGCTCCTCTCCGTGTCAGCTGGCAGTGGTCAGTAGCTGAAGCTGCTGGGTTCCTGGGGTCTGTTGCTGCTCTGTAGGCCCGATTCCACTTCCTCCGTAGCTGAGACTCCAGTAGGCGACCGGCGACTCCCATGGTGACTCGGTCTCCTCCTCCTTCTCCCCATCCTTCCCCTCCTAGCCTCCAAGTCCGCCAGCTCGTTGCCTTCCAGCCCGCAGTGGCCTGGGATCCAGAACACTCGGAGGAGCTTTAAGGCTTCCGCGATGAAACAGATCAACTCCACCGTCTCTGCTGTGTCTGTATTTGCGAGGAGGTGCCAGGGGGCTGTAGGCGATCGAGCAGGGCACGGCTGTCAAAGAGGAGCCAGGTAGGAGATGGGAACTGGGCGCAGGAGGCGGAGGGCTAGCCGGAGACCTTCCACTGCTGCTCTGGCCTCCGAGTCGGTGGAGCTGCAGACTTGCCCCACAAAGGTGGAGCTGAGAATGGGCTCTCCGTCTGGACGGGTGATCGCGATGCCTGCCCCTCCTCTTCCTAGGCCATCAGCTGCTGAGCCGTCAGTCCAGATGAGCAGGCCGGGGTTGTCCTCCTCCCTCCACCTCTCCAAGTCCTCCCTCGCTGCCGCTGCTCTGGCTTCTGCCTCCTCGGCTTCATTTTATCACCCTTTTCTGCTAACTCATTTCTGAGCCGTTTCATGCCTTGATATGGACAGAGGTAATCAATTAGTTATTGGGAACAGAAGCATTAGAGCGGGTTGGTTTCCATCCTGGGAGTACAGTCTTCTTTGGAATTGACTTGGTAGCTAACACCTGCCAGCTCTCTTGTTTGAGGAAACCAGCTAAGGGCTTGGTGAGGTTACGCTTAGGGCGGCCGAACCAATGCATCGTTTGTTCGCCCGGGGGTGGGGGTGGTGGGGGAGTGCCCTCACCACCCAAAAAGTAAGACGTGATGCATATTTGAAACCCAACCAAATCTTGAAACAACTAAGAAGCAAGCTGCAAGCTTGCTCCTTAGGCCTCCTACTGTTGCTCTGCGTTCACTAGTTTCAGTGAAAGCTTTCATGATAAGGGAGGAATTGGAAAGATCGGCTCTCGGCTCTCCCAAGCTATCAAAGAGGCAGCTAGCCTACAGTCCTGCCATGCCTGCTCAGCCTGGTGGCCAACTACTCATTTCAGAATTTTCCAATTATTATTGATGGATTCTACAGGCAGGAGCATCGCTGGGTTCGTTGATCAGCGAAGAAGGAACTGTGGACGTTGGTTCATCGCGTCCGCTCACCCTCAACACCAATCACGGAGCCACCAAGCGGCTGGGATACCAAGCGATGACGTCTACTACCTCATTCACCTATCTCCCAGCCGTTTCCTGGGACATGGAAGGTTCCTTGCCTCCAACATTCCCGCCAAAATATTCAAGGCATCTTTTCCCAGCAATTTTTGGGGACGCTGAGGAGAATGGGGAGCCGGCACGCGGCTTCCTGTACGATGCTTCGAAAGGAGGCCAGTACACCTTCATACTCCCGGCCCAGATGAACCCCATCAACGGCGCCAACTTCTTCACCTCACCAGAGGCTCCTGGCTTCCTTGCAAGATCAACCGAATTCCTAGCCCGCAGTCAGTCCCCAACCACCCATTTCAACAATCATTGTAGTGCAACGGCTTGGCTGGGCTCAACGAACTCAGCAAGAGGCTGAGGGGGAAGGGCATCAGCTGGACGAAGAAGGTTATCAATCCTCCTTATCAAAACTATTAATACAATCATCAACCCTGAATTTTCAGCTCAGGCAGCTTACAACCAGACTGTGATGAAATGGATTGGGTACTATCTCACGCTCGGTAACGCAGTCTATGGCGCGGGCTATATCTGGAACCCTTATGCACCGAGCGATTCATCATTGTGAAGGCCCAAAACCGACTCCTGCGAGTATCTATCATCGCATGTATCTATTGAAATGTATCTATCGCATTCATGCGAATGTCAGGCAGCTCTTGTCGAGACTTGCTTCCCATGCGCAGTCTTTGGTCGTAGTTCACAAGTTGTTGAAACATAGACTGTATATTGAGCTTATATAGAATGTCAATATAGTCTCCATGGTTGATATGGTCTCATGGTCTGACTTATCATCTTGCCTTCTGCCATTCAGTGTCATTCATGTTGAAATAAGTTCAAAAAGTTCAGTGTGTACAGCTCCCTAGCCAATTCTACACTGGCGGATGTATATTAAAGAATGTATGGCAGACAGCGAATGGATAACGGACGGACACTTTTTCAAAAGTTTTTTAGCCATAAGTCGCCCAATTCTCAACCAATTTTGACAAACTTTTTTGATGAAAGCTGTGTGTTTGCTGCGTCCATTGAGCCCACTCGCCGCTTTGTATCATGCACACAGAATTAATGGTATTGATTCATATTTTCAAAATTCGTAATAGGGTTTGTCTTTAGCTAAGATGGGAGAACAAGAGAGTCAACAGTCCAAAAGCTGGGCGCTTTCTGGCATTAGGAACAGAAAAAACATTCAGCTTATTCCCAGAAGAGCATATTTTACTTTGATTTTACATTGAATATTTATGGAGAATTTCTCTTGCAGATTCAATTGAGTTTTTCGAACTATTTTCTCTCATTCCTTCAGGTCCATATTGAATCTTAATTTACATGGAAAAATAAGTACCTCAAATTGCGAAACCTCAAACAGTTAGACTCACAGTGTGTGGTGGTAGTAGGCTCATACAATGATCATTCCAATATTTCCCCGCTCACCTTTCTTTTTTACGCCTAGCATTTCTGCATGGAACTCTTTTCCTTTGGATCGAGCAGTTGGTCTAAACCCTGCTAGGCTACGCTCCGGGGCCTCCGCACCCATGCCCTCCAGCCTCCGGAGCTCTGACTGCCCTGCCCTCCGCGGCAGGCGGCCTTTGGCCACGCAAAAACCCCTGCGACTATTACGGTCATCTATCCATACGTATCATCGGAAAATAACTAAGCAATGAATATATACCCAGGCTCATTTACAGTCTGCTGCTATCGACCTTGCCTAGATTCTATCCGTTTCTTAGGCTTGGTAAAAATCAACCAGGCCCTTATTGTGGGAAAAAGTGCAGGAATATTGTCCCCCCCTGAAGGGGGGAGGGCGACGTCGCGGCACCCCCCTGTAGGGGGGGAGGGCGACACCTGTTGCCCAGCCCCCCTGTAGGGGGGGAGAGCAACATCCGTCGCCCTCCCCCCCTGTAGGGGGGGAGAGCATCACCTACCTATAGTATCGCCTGTTGCTAAGCTCTCCGGATGGGCTACAAGGTGTTAAAATGTGTCTGTCGCAGCTTCTCAAAAGCATCAGAGCTGTGCCATTTTCAGCTTTTAAAATCCTTTGGAACTAAAAGTTTACCTCCAACAAGGGGGAAAGTGAGAAAAAATTTTGATTTGCAAATTAACTGGGAACTGTGACAATTGCATTATTTGAAACATCAGATTGAAAGAAATTCGGCATCCTTTATTTTAATGGCAAATTTAATGGCTTTTTAGATTGAACAAACAAAACCCTAAACTTAAGTCGCAGTTTAATTGATAAAAAATTCATCGTGTCAGACTTCAATCAATTTCAAAAAGCTGCAATTGTCACAGTTCCATTGATTTTGACTGGAAGTATAAGAACTTCAATTTTGAAAATCTATAAGTTTTGGTGGTCTTCTATCTGGTGTTGCCCCTGCGATTTTAAAAAGCTGCAAAAGTCATTTTAATCCCAATTTGAGAATGCCCGTGATCAGTAAAAACATCTTGATTCCAATCTGAGAATGCCCCTGATTAGCAGAAAATTTTTGATCCCAATCTGAGACTAGAGGGACTAGTGCGGAAATTTTTGATTTGGCTCTGGTTGCGTTTCTGCTATGCCTTGTGGCCCATCCGGCGAGCTTAGTAACAGGCCCTCCAAACCTTTACTGCTCACTTTCAAAAATAGCACTTTTTCAGAGGGCACTAAGCATCACTAAACTAACTCTATCTAAGCCTACGACTGTTCCTAAGCCTAAGCCTAAGCCTGAACCTAAGCCTAAGCCTAAGCCTGAACCTAAGCCTAAGCTTAAACTAAGCGCAAGCCTTTTTGAAAAAGGTGTGTTTTTGAAAGTGAGCGGTAAAGGCCTGAGCCCGTAACAGGTGATGCTAAAGGTGGGCTGGGCGACAGGTGATGCTTGCCCCCCCCCCTACAGGAGGGGGAAGGCGACGGATGTTGCTCTCCCCCCCTACAGGGGGGCTGGGCGACGGGTGTCGCCCTCCCCCCCATGGGGGGGGGGGGCTTGGCGACGTCGCCCTCCCCCCCTACAGGGGGGGGGGCAAACTGCCTCAAAAAGTGGCCAGTTTGAAATAAACAAAATAGCTGGTGAAGAGTTTGTCTGCTCTCTAAGTGGTCCGATTGCTTCTGTATTTATTAGGAAACTGAATGAATCGAGGCCCCAAAAGCTGGAAGTTTGCACGAGACTGCTATGAGGGCGGTCAGGATCGCAGCGCTTGTTTAAAAGGCAATTCAAAGCCTACATTCTGCCCGGCCACAAAGAAGCAGGACCAAAATCAATAGCTGAACAGTGAAACTGCAGCTCTAATGCTAGTCTGAAGCTAACAATCCTATAAAGCAACCCAATGGATAAGGCAAGTTTGGAGTAGGCCAAATGGGCAGATGAATGCAAAGCGCGTATCATGATCAAAAGTTTTGGAAAAGTTTTTGGGAGCAGTCGATGCAAAGAGATGGAAAAGTTTTTGGGAGCAGTTGATGCAAAAGGATAGAAAATTAGGCTGTAGCAAAAGGATGCAAGTGGGATGGAAAGGCTGGGAGGCGCAAATGAGCGGGGGCTGCCTATGCTCCTCCTCCTCCCCTCCTCCTTCCCCTCACCCCTCTCTCCCCCACTCCACCGCACATCCCCCACTCTCCCCTCTAGCTCTCTCATAGCAGAGGGCGAGCGGAATTCACACACTCGGATCCAGGGGCAAGAGGCACTCCTGGATTCATCCAACTCTGCATAACGATTGAGCCTAAGGGTCGAGAGAGGTTTGATTGGCAGAGAAGGCGAGAGATTTTGGTGAAAGGGTTGGCGAAATGGGACTTGGAGTCTAATAGCAACAAAAGCCAATTCTTAGAAAAGAGGGAAGGGAACAGTTGGAAGTTGAGAAATAAAGTTGAGGCGTTGAGTTCAAGGAGTGTTGTCGCATTCGGGGGCGCCAACCGGGGTTTTTTGTAAGATTGAGTGGGTGAGAGAGGTTTGATTGGCAGAGAAGGCGAGAGATTTTGGTGAAAGGGTTGGCGAAATGGGACTTGGAGTCTAATAGCAACAAAAGCCAATTCTTAGAAAAGAGGGAAGGGAACAGTTGGAAGTTGAGAAATAAAGTTGAGGCGTTGAGTGTAGCAGAAGGAGTGTTGAGGAATCAGCAGTGTCGGGAGGCGGTAGGAGGAAGTGTTTGCAGGCGGCAGTCTGGGTGGTCCCTGGCCAGAGACCCTCGCCCCGCGCTGTTCTCTTGCATTCCATCCACGCTCCGCCCACCGCATTCCAGCTCCTCCTTATCTCAATCCTCACACCACCCAGCATGGGACTCAGCGAGAGGATTTCATCACCGCAAATGGAGGGTATATGATAGCCGGAGCTATCACAGGGACCCTCCAGCGATTCCGGAGCCGGAGTAGAGGCTGAAGGTGTCGTGGGCGTGGCTGGAGTTGTTCACCTCTGTCTCCATGGCCTCCTTGCCCACCTCCAGACGCATGAGCTTCTTGACCGGGTACTTGCTCTCCCTCCCCGTGCCCATCCTGGCTGTCACGTAGCGTAGGCGTCCATCAGAGCCCGGGTGTAGCTGGAGTAGTCGGATGAGGCGCCAGTCGGAGCGTCTGGAGTCGTCGTCAAAGAGCGCCATGTCCCCCACCTTCCACTCCGCATCCTCCCCTCGCCCGCTCGCCTGGTACGCGTCCCTTTCTTGCAGCAGCTGCAGGTACTCCTTCTTCCAGCGCTTCTGGGCTTGAGCCAGGGCTTCGGCTTGGAGATGGAGGCGGTGGCATAGAGCTCGAGCTGGTAGGCCTTGAGGGGGTGGGAGCTGTTGGAGCAGGTAGGGCTGAGGCTTATAGCCTGGGATGAGCAGGCCGGTAGGTGTGAGGGGCCTGAGATCCTGTAGGCTGGAGGCTTGGTAGGTGAGAGGTCGATTGTTGATGATGATGGTGAGTCGGGCCAGGAGCATCCGGATGTCCTCGTCCCCGAAGTTGCGTCCCCAGAGCAGCACTCACACTGCTTCCTTCACCGTTTGCACCATTCGCTCAGCTCCTCCTTGCGCCCAGGGTGCTCGCACTGCTCCAAAGCGGAAGACGAACTTGCAGTCCTCGCTGGCCTCCTTCTCCAGCTGGGAGGCGGCGCCCACGAATGCCGTCGCGCTGTCCACGTACACCTCGCCCATCATCACCCCTCTCCAGCTCCACAGCCTCTTGAAGCAGTGGACGGCGGCCTAGGTGGAGTAGTTGTGCAGGATGTCCAGGTAGATGGCGCGCGTGCAGTTGCAGATGGCGATGAAGATCCAGCGTTTCACCATCTTCCCGCCCACCTCCATCTGCAGGGGGCCCAGCTGGTCGGCTGTGACTGATGAGAAGGGCGGGTCCAGGATGCGTAGGCGTGCTTGTGGTAGGGGTCCATGAGGTGGTGCTTTGAGCGGGCGGGCCTTGAGGCATTTGCAGAGGTAGCAGGAGTTGAGGACCTTGCCGCAGAGCTTGCGAAGCTGTGGGATCCAGTACTTGGTGCGGATGAGCGAGACGGTGTAGTTGAGGCTGAAGTGCGCTCCAATGCCGTGGTACTGGTGGATGAGGAGAGAGGTGACTGGGTGTGGAGGGATGAGGTAGGGGCTGGAGTCGAGCGGCAGGTGTCCCTTGGCCCTGAGCAGTCCGTCGCCATCCTTGATGGCGTTGTGCGTGTTGATCTGCTGCTTGCTGAGGTTGAGCTGGAGCTCGCCCACGATCAGCTTCTCCGCCTCTGCCCTCTCCTCTCCCGTCACCATCGCTTCCCCTCTCTCTCCCTTCTTTCTCGTCCTCCATCTCCTCATTCTTGCAATCACATTGACCAAGAATTTGAACGATTTGGGTTTGATGAGCTCCAGGATGCTCTCCCGTGGGCCTTGGGCCTCTTTTGCTTCATCTACCTCTTTTGATTCACCAGGTGTGCGTCGGGGCTCCAGGACTGTGTCCCGTGGGCCTGTGGCCTCCTTTGCTCCCTTCGCCTCTTCTTTGCGCCCCTCCTCCTCTCTGCTTGAGGGGGGCCCTTTTCTTTTTTGTTCGGGGTGGAACTGGGTCTGGCGGAGGCGCTGGACTTGGTCTGGGCGATGCCCCGTGTCCCTTGAGCTGAGCGGGCTTGAGTAGTGGTGATTGAGGGTGCTGCAAAGCCGTCCCCTTTCCCGCCTGTCTCCCCCGTTCCCGTTCTTCCGCGCTCTCTTCCCCGGCGGCGTCCCCTCCGCGTACTCCTCCGGCTGCTCCCCCACCTCTCTCGTCTCCTCCGGCCAGTCCTCCTTGTTCAACTTGAGCCAGCTGGGACCGTTGTAGTAGAGGTGCTCGCTGGTGAGAGCTGAGGATGGAAGAGGGCGAGTGGTGAAGTCGGCTGGATTCTCGCTGGTGCGGATGTAGAAGACATTGGTGCTGGGCAGGTAGGTGAGGAGCTCGTCCATGCGCCGCTTCTCGTACGGCCTGGCCAGCCGCTCCTGTCTCTTTATCCACCAAAAGACGATTTGGCTGTCAGTGAAGAGGTAGGTGTCGGCGAATTGTAGGTGGCCTTTGAGCAGCTTCTGGATCTTGTCCCCGGCCCTGGCCCCTGCCAAGGCGGCCCAGAGCTCCGTTCGCGGCATTGTCACCCTCGTTCCCACGTGCGTCCCCACTAGGCGGTTTCTGGCATAGAGGAAGCTGATGAGCGGACCTTGCTTGAGGTAGAGGATGAAGCCAAAGGCGTCTTTGCTAGCGTCGGAGCAGATGATGAGGTCGCAGGGCTTGGTCCTGTCAATGAGGAGGCGGCGGTCAATGACCCGGTCCCCAAGGGTGGCCAGCTGTTGCACGACGTCCTTGAACTCGTCCACCAGCATCCCGTCCAGCTTCTTGTTCCACCTTTTCAGCTTTAGCCCGTGCTTCCTGAAGAAGAGCTTGGCCTGTAGGACTATGGGCACGTAGTACCCGTACACGTCGTAGACCCGAGCCCCTGCTGCTAGCAGGTCCCTTTTGCAGTAGCTTGCTTGAGCTTGCAGGGAGGCGAGCTTGGGCGGGGAGATGCTGAGCTGGTCTGTCTCCAGGTGCCAGACGAGTCCCAGTGCTCGAATGGCGGGGCCTTGGTGGCGGGCTGAGTCTGGTAGGTCTTGGAGGGCTGCTGGCTGTGCGCTGCCGAACTCCTGGAGCTCCATGCAGGCGTCGGCGAAGACGTCGCGGTAGCCGTTGGCGAGCTCCTTCCCCTCCTCCACGGAGTCGAAGATGCCCAGGACGTTGTCCATGTAGGTGGCGTCGGGGATGGCACGCAGCTGCTCCGCTGTCAGCCCGTGCCTTGTCCCATCTCCCCTCTCTGCCTCTTCCGCCTCCCCCTTGGCCAGGTCCCCGATGCACACCAGCAGGATCCACGGACTGGAAGTGCTCCCCATTATCAGGCTCGTGAACCGGAAGACCTGGAAGTTGTCGGCGCTGAGCTGCTTGTCGATGGACTTTGGCAGGATGATTCTGCAGGTGTCCCTGTCCTCCCTGGCGATGCGGATCTGGTAGAAGGCCTTGTGCACGTCCGAGAAGAAGGCGCCCCTGTAGCAGCGGAGGCGTAGCTGGAGGCTGAGGAGGTCGGTGAGCAGGTTGGGCCCGGTCTCAAGCAGGTCATTGAGGCTGTACCCGCTCTGGCCCTTCACGCTGGCGTTCACAACCGGCCGCAGCTTTGTCGTCTCGCTCTCCTCCTTCTTCACCCCAAAATGACTCAGGTGATGGACTAGGTGACCTGGCGGCAGAGCCTCCCTGACTTCCTCCAGGTAGCCGTTCTTGACGTGGTCGTAGAAGGCGGCGTAGTAGGCCTCCCTGCCCTCCACCGTGAGCTTGTCGTGGACGTGCTTCGTCTGGCTGAAGGTGGCCTTGAAGTCGCTAGAGAGGGCAGCGGCGTCGGCCTTGAAGGGGAGGCGCACCACGTAGCGCCCGTCCCCGTCCCGCTGCAGAGTGCTGAGGAGGGCGGCCGTCTGCCCGTCCGTCGCCGTCTCTGCCTCTGTTGGCTTGAAAGCCAGTGTCTCTAGGTCTGTCATCCTTTGCACCGCCTCCTCCAGGCCCTCCTCCTCCTGCTGGCAGCAGGCTGAGAAGCCGTTGGAGGTGTAGGAGGTGTGGGTCTTGATGAGCTTGGCCTCGATGCGCCCCTTGAGCACCCGCCCGAAGGCCGTGGACACCGCTGTCAGGTGCTTGGTCAGCGCCGTGGACCTGGCCGCCTTGGGCCCCATCACCTGCTCCAGGTAGTCCGCCCCCAGTAGCAGATCCACCTTCCTTCGCTCCATTTGGACTGGAGGCTTGTTGGTGAAGGGACCTTTGAGGAGGCCGTTCTTGACGGTGAAGCCGCCGACGCCGAGCTCTCTGGTGATGGCTCTGGTCGTGCGCGCGGTGAGGCCCAGCCAGTCTCTGTCCCACCGCAGCAGCTCCAGCTCCACCTCCGTGGTCCAGCACTTCCTCCGCTCGTTCGTTTGCGCCGTGGCCACATTTGTCACAAACTCTGGCCCCCGTCTCAGCCCCAGCTTCTCAGCCAGGCTCTCGTTCACCCAGCTGATGTCGGAGCACCCGTCCATCAGCACCAGCACCTCTTTCCCCTCCCCACTCTTTGGGTTGTAGGCGAGGGTGGAGAAGTAGGGGAGGATTGTGATGTCCGTTGCCCTGCCGCCCTGGCCGATTGAGGTGGCGCAGGCAGTGTTCTCCTCCTCCCTGCTGTCCTCCTCCATGCCCTGCGTTGCCGTGAAGCCCACTCTCCAGTCCTCGTGGAGGGTGGAGTGGTGCTTGCGGTGGCAGGTGGTGCAGGTCTTGTTGCTGGTGCAGTTGGAGACGCCATGCTTGTCGCTTAGACAGTTGTAGCAGAGCTTCTTCTCCTTCACCTTGAGCCTCTTCGCCTTTACGTCCATGTCCGCCTTGCAGGCTTTTGCCCAGTGTGGGCCTTCGCAGTAGGGGCAGGGAGGGGTGGCTTTTGAGCCTGGACTTTTTTTGTCTCTTTTCCCTTTCCCTTGGGACTTTGCCTCTTTTCCCCCACTGCCTTTTCTTCTTTTTCTTTTTCTTCTGAGCCCTGAGCCAAGGAGACGCTGGTGTAGGGCTGGGAGGGTTCCTCCTCTTCCTTTTTCTTCCCTTTCTCCTTCTTCCCGCCTTTGCTGGCTGGCCAGTGACCCCGGATCTGGATCTCTAGCCTCAGCCATTTCATGAACTCCTTCATCGTAGGCATTGACGAGAGCCCCTTCTCCAGCCTTGCCCGCCGGAGCCGTTCTTGGAGGCTGTAGGGGAGGCGTGGAAGGACCTGGTAGACTGTGTCATCGAGGCTGGCGACGCCCTGGCGTTCGAGCTCGGTGGTGATGATGGCAACCTTGTCGTAGAAGTCCCCGATCCCCTTCTTGTCCACGTTGCGCAGGTTGGCCAGCTTCCCGTAGAGCACCGCCTTGCTTGCGTCCTGGTCCCCGTACGTCTCGTCCAGTATCCGGTTGGCCTCCAGCCAGCTCCCCGGATCTGCTGCGCTCAGGTGGTAAACCTTGGCTTTGGCTGAGCCTTTGAGAGCGTTGAGGAGGTATTGGAAGTGGGCGTTGTTGCTGAGGCTCCGATTCTCCACCACCAGGTACTGGAACTCCTCCTTCCAGCGCCGGTACTGGCTGATGTTGCTGCCGTCAAAGTAGGTCAGCTTGGGCTCCAGCTTTGTCAGCTTGGGCCTGGCTGGATCATAGCCATGCCTGGAGTTGTTGGAGAGTGTGTCGGAGATGACTTGGAGTATGGGTGCGATGATGCTAGTGATGTCGGACGTCGCACCCGCTGCTGTTCCTGCTGCTATCCCTGTCCCGGATGGACCTGCTGGGGGTGTTCGTGGTGGTGGCGGAGGCTGTGGTGGTGGTGGTGATGGTGCCCAGTGAGGAGGGAGCTGAGCAGGGGCCCGTAGACGCACTGAGGCCTTGCTCCGGGCTGTGTCAAAGCTGTCATCGATGCCAGCTGCTCTGGCTCTCTCAATGGCCTTGTCCAGCCTCCTCTGCTCCTCGTTGGCTCTCATTCGCTGAATTTCCGCTCTGGCCTTGGCCAATTGGCGCTGGAGCTCCCACTGCGCTGCTTCTGCCGCACCGTCTTGTGCTGGAGGAAGCGCTGGTTGAGGAGCGGGTGGAGGGACCTGGTTGAGCTGGGGCTGGGCTGCGTCTGGTGCGTCTGGCTGTGCAGGGGCCTGCTGAGCTCCGGCTGCCACCTGCCTGTCTCCCTGCTCTGGCTCCTCATCCTCCTCGTCCTCCGCGTCCTCTGCATCCTCTGAGCCTTCCTCCTCCGCGTCCGAGTCGCCGTCATCTGCCGCTGCCCTTACCTGAGTGTGGTGAAGGGCGTGGATGGGATGGTAGGCGACTGCGAACCCATCTTCCTCCTCCCAGAGGCCGAGCTGGGTCATCTGGGTGCGGATGGAGTCCACGTAGCCGCCGTTGTCGTCCATGCAGGTGTGACAGGTGATCCTGGGCCAGGCCTGGCGGGCCTGGATGGCGGCCAGCGTCGCCTGCTCCAGCGCCCTCCACACTCCCATCGAGCAGCTCTCCGGCGGCATGTAGGCGTTATCGCAGGCCCTCCTGCAGACGGTCATCCCGCAGTCGGCGCAGAGGAGCTTGTAGGCGCTGTGTCCGTCCTGGCGCTGGTGTCCCAGCTCACAGGCCGCGTTGCACAGGCCCTTGAACCGGTACGCTGTCCTCGAAGCCACTTCCCCCATCTTGACTAAGTTTCTGAGTTAGTCCTGAAGAGGACTTTTGGGAAATTTGTCTCTGATTCTGAGCCCTAAAGAGGGCTGTTGATGCGGGAGATGATGAGGTTGGTGTTGGAGGCTTGTAGGCGGTTGAGAGGAGGGCGAGGCAATGTTGCGCGTGCTGACGTCAGCTGTGTATGCTGGGGGGCTGGAGAGAAGGTTCGGGAAGCGGATGCGGAAGTTTTAGGAAGCCCACGGAATAATGCTCCATTCTAGGGCTGGGGATTGGGTGGGGTTGTAGGAGAGGAACTTGAGGCCGAAGTTGACGTCCTTGCTTTGCTAGCACTCGGTGCCGAGCTTGAAGCCGTTGGAGTCCATCTTGCCGTCAAGGTTGTCCAGGTTCTCCTTGACGAGCGCTGTGCCCTTGTCCTCCTCCCCGCGGAAGAGGCTGGCCTTGCTGACGCTGTTGCCCCCAAAGGCTCCACTGAAGAGTTTGTCTGCTCTCTAAGTGGTCCGATCGCTTCTGTATTTATTTGGAAACTGAATGAATCGAGGCCCCAAAAGCTGGAAGTTTGCACAAGACTGCTATGAGGGCAGTCAGGATCGCAGCGCTTGTTTAAAAGGCAATTCAAAGCCTACAGCTGGAAAAAAGAATGTGCTGGTCTGAAAGTTTAGAAGATTGCAGTGGACCTGGTGACGCAGGACGAACTGAGCCTGGAGGCAGGAGCGGAGCGCAATCGACGCCTGGCCGAACTCTGGACAGTGAGGGGAGCTCTCCTAATTTTTGGCATCACTAAGGCTAAGGAGCTACGGAATTCGGACGTTATTTTCAGCTGAAGCCTTTCGAAATTTTATTGTTCTCTAATGAATGGGATGGAGTTGAATTGCTTATTTCGCTTATGTTTCAGAGTAGTAGAGGGTGCAAATGTTTTTGGTCAATGAGCAATGACTTGGATCATTATCGCTATTGGGATAATTTTCTGCTTTAAGAACAAACCAAGTTTCACTTTATTTGGACAGCATTAGTGCAACATCTTGTCCAATGCTGGTTTTCTGCTGGGCCAGCCGCAATGGAGCCAGAAGTTCTTCTGCAATAGGTCAATTTTTTTAAACGCAGCCAAATTGGAACAATAAACTGGTGCAAAATCTTTTCCAAAAAAACTTGTCCCACTGATTCCGTTTCTGCAGGGCGAGCGAGAGTGCAACGCTGCGCCAGTTCTCAGTTCTTTACTACGCCCTCACCACTAGCCATCCTGGCGGCATTCGGTGACGTTTCAAGCCTATATAGCCTTCAGCCTGCTTCCTGATTTGAACTGATCATATTTAAAAAGTTCTTCAATAAATTTTGTGCTCCCACTTGGAGGTTATTTATGGATTATGTAGTCAATAAATTTTTATTTTCCTAATTTTTGGCAGGAAATAAAAAACTCCTCCTTAATAGTTGGAACTGATTGATTTTTGTACGAAGTTGACCAATAAATTATCTACTCGCACTCACACTTAGACTTTATTTTTTGCGCGGCCGCAGGCCGCCTGCCGCAGAGGGCAGGGCAGTCAGAGCTCCGGAGGTCGTAGGGCATGGGTGCGGAGGCCCCGGAGCGCAGCCTAGCATGCGAAGCATGCTAGGCGAAGCGTAGGGGCCGTAGCACCCATGCCCGGAGGCCGCAGGAGCTCTGGCGCCCTGCCCGGAGCGGCGGGCGGCCAAGGCCCGCTTATACAGTTACCCCATTTTTCGTCCGTCTGTCCGCATATATATATATATTTGTGGTTCCGGAGCCTGTACTCCTCGGTTTTTCAATGAAATTGGCTGAAATTTTGCATGAAGGTCCGTCTGGGTGGTGGCTCGGGACGTTTTTTTGCGCTTGGCGTAATTTTGATTCGTTCTTGAATTATGGTCAAAAAACCTCGAAAATTGAAACCTCAAAATTCGAAAATTTTTCGAAAATTGCAATTTTTAAATAAATAGTTATATAATTATTATTAAAACACCTCAGAAATCATTTTTTCAGAACTTGAAAGGGCATGCGGAATGACATGATTTATTTAATAACCGAATTTGTAATCATTTTGAAAATAGCCCTAAATGAAACATGAGAATTTATGAAACTTCCAGGCCGCGCATCTATTGGCGACAGCCGATATTACCTTGTCGACTATGCTGTCAATCAACTTTGTTCTTCCCTCTTTTTTGGCAGTCAATTTTTGTACAAAGTTGAGCAAAAAAAACGGTACTCACTTTTGGACGTCATTTTTCGATTGTCTGGTCAATTAATTTCTGTTTTCTTTATTTTTGACAGTCAATGAAAAACCCTATCTTTTGCAGCGACCGCTTGGGGCTTATCTCCAGCCTTTTCTCTCTCGCCCTGCTGCATAGTCAACAACATCCACCGAGGTCCTCTAATCTTCTCCTCCAAAGCCGCCTCACCCCAATCTAGTCACCCTCCAGTGGCCGGTGAGCGTCGGTGGGTGAGCAGGGATCTGCGTCAGGGCTCCTACCCTCGCCTCTCCTACCTGACCGCCAAGCTGCTCTTCGACCTGCCCCTGAGCCTGGCCTCCTACGCCCTGCTCCTGCTGCCCGCCTACCTCATCGCTGGCCTCCAGCCGCCTGCTCAGGACGCCGCTGGCTCTCTGGGAATTTTTGTACTCTTTTGGGCTCAGTTGGTTGTCATCCATCAGAGCATTTGTGGCAAATATTTGCCGTCTTCAGCACAAATTGTTATAACTTGAATCCATAGGTGGTTAAAATAATAGGAAAAACTAAAATATAAACTAGAAAATTTTTGCACAATATACAACAATAAATGTATTCTGATAGCAAATTTTTGTTTGAAAGAATTTTGTCAACCCAAAAAATCAGCGCCAAAGAGTTTTTCAAAACTAGACAATTATCGCAATTTTCGAAGTATAAAAATGTCAAAACTACATTGCAGCTGCTGACGGAAAGTCTGCATGCGCATCTGTGGTGCTACGGGATCTGGGCTGCTGCTTTGGCAGCTCCGAGTCGGCTGACTGCTGGCCTACTTCTAGGCCTGCCTTTCCTGGCTTCCCAACTACTGGCCGGACACCTCATTCATCCAGGTGTCCACCTTTTTCAGCGCATTTCCTCAGCTCAAGACAAACCTACCGGGTCAAGGGAAACATGCTCAGCTAACTCTACATGATTTTGTTGGGTTATTTCTTTGATTGATGCTTGTCATCAGATTTTGGGCTGGTTCTTATCACTTTCGTTGACATCATCTAAGAATACCAACAAGGTATTCTCGGCTGTTGCCAAGATGCGCGGCCTTTTACTAAGTAATAAGCTCATGCTTCGTTGCTAAATTTTCCAAATGCTATGCCTTCTAATCCAATGATACGGCTGACCATAATAACCAGTGAATTTATGCTTGTTCAAATATTTTTTCAAAATTTATGATTGTTCAAATTTTTGAAACATCAAAGATTTAAGGTTTTTGGCCATACAATAATATAATAAATATAATATAATTGGACATATAATAAATATTCTTCACAAACCCCTTTTAACAGCTTCAAGGTACCGCCTCAACAAACGTACCTGCCAAAATTAAGCTGATTTTATTGAAAAACCAGCGATTAATGGATGTTCGAATTTTTGAAACATCGATATTTTGGATTTTTGCCCATAAATCAATAAATAATCAATTTTTCTTAAAATTCTTTTTCTCAACTTCAAGATGTCATCATGACAGACGTACAAGCCAAAATTCATCTGATTTCATTGAAAAACACTGGATTTATGGATGTTTGAATTTTTGAAACATCAAGATTTTAGGTTTTTGTTCATAAATCGGGAAATAATAAAAATTTTCAAAATTCCTTAAAGCAGTTTAAGATATCACCACGACAGGGGTATATGCCAAAACTCAACTGATTTTATTGAAAAACCATGGTTTTATGCATGTTCAAATTTTTGAAACATCAAGATTTTGGTTTTTTGACTATAAATCAAGAAATAATAAATATTTCAAAAATTCCTTTTGCCAGCTTTGAAATGTAACTTAGACGGACGTACCTGCCATAATTCAGCTAATTTCATTGAAAAACCAATGATTTATAATTTTTCGTATTTTGAAACATCAAAAAATTGAGTTTTGGGCGAAATTCAAAAAATTACGCCAAGCACCAAAAATGGTCCCGAGGCACCGCCTAGGCGGACCTTCATGCAAAAAATCAGCCAATTTCGTCGAAAAACCGCGGAGTACGGGCCTGGGACACACACATATAGATATATATATATATATATGCGGACAGACGGACGCAAAAATGGGGTAACTGCTTAAGCTGGCCTTGGCCGCCCGCCGCTTCGGGCAGGGCGCCAGAGCTCCTCCGGCCTCCGGGCACGGGTGCTACGGCCCCTACGCTTCGCCTAGCATGCTTCGCATGCTAGGCTACGCTCCGGGGCCTCCGCACCCATGCCCTCCGGCCTCCGGAGCTCTGGCTGCCCTGCCCTTCGCGGCAGGCGGCCTTCGGCCGCGCAAAAAATGGATCGTCTCAGAATGAAGACTGCTTTGAGCTCCTTCTAGCAATGAAAGTAGAAGGGATTGCTCAGGGAGCCTGTGGACGGGTCTGGGGCTGTTGTCCAGTTGGTCTTCCCCTACACGCTGAGCTCTGGCGCTGGCCTGGAACAGGGAGCTGCTGGGCAACGCCAGTCGCAGCCTGCACACAGACAACAACCACACTCGCACCTCCTCCCTCAGCCTCACCTTCCACTGCCCTGCGAAGACCATACGGGAGAATCGTCAGGGCTTCGAGGTACTCAGCTTGTTTTGGCGCTGGCTCTGGCGCTGGCCTGGAACAGGGAGCTGCTGGGCAACGCCAGTCGCAGCCTGCACACAGACAACAACCACACTCGCACCTCCTCCCTCAGCCTCACCTTCCACTGCCCTGCGAAGACCATACGGGAGAATCGTCAGGGCTTCGAGGTACTCAGCTTGTTTTGGCGCTGGCTCTGGCGCTGGCCTGGAACAGGGAGCTGCTGGGCAACGCCAGTCGCAGCCTGCACACAGACAACAACCACACTCGCACCTCCTCCCTCAGCCTCACCTTCCACTGCCCTGCGAAGACCATACGGGAGAATCGTCAGGGCTTCGAGGTACTCAGCTTGTTTTGGCGCTGGCTCTGGCGCTGGCCTGGAACAGGGAGCTGCTGGGCAACGCCAGTCGCAGCCTGCACACAGACAACAACCACACTCGCACCTCCTCCCTCAGCCTCACCTTCCACTGCCCTGCGAAGACCATACGGGAGAATCGTCAGGGCTTCGAGGTACTCAGCTTGTTTTGGCGCTGGCTCTGGCGCTGGCCTGGAACAGGGAGCTGCTGGGCAACGCCAGTCGCAGCCTGCACACAGACAACAACCACACTCGCACCTCCTCCCTCAGCCTCACCTTCCACTGCCCTGCGAAGACCATACGGGAGAATCGTCAGGGCTTCGAGGTACTCAGCTTGTTTTGGCGCTGGCTCTGGCGCTGGCCTGGAACAGGGAGCTGCTGGGCAACGCCAGTCGCAGCCTGCACACAGACAACAACCACACTCGCACCTCCTCCCTCAGCCTCACCTTCCACTGCCCTGCGAAGACCATACGGGAGAATCGTCAGGGCTTCGAGGTACTCAGCTTGTTTTGGCGCTGGCTCTGGCGCTGGCCTGGAACAGGGAGCTGCTGGGCAACGCCAGTCGCAGCCTGCACACAGACAACAACCACACTCGCACCTCCTCCCTCAGCCTCACCTTCCACTGCCCTGCGAAGACCATACGGGAGAATCGTCAGGGCTTCGAGGTACTCAGCTTGTTTTGGCGCTGGCTCTGGCGCTGGCCTGGAACAGGGAGCTGCTGGGCAACGCCAGTCGCAGCCTGCACACAGACAACAACCACACTCGCACCTCCTCCCTCAGCCTCACCTTCCACTGCCCTGCGAAGACCATACGGGAGAATCGTCAGGGCTTCGAGGTACTCAGCTTGTTTTGGCGCTGGCTCTGGCGCTGGCCTGGAACAGGGAGCTGCTGGGCAACGCCAGTCGCAGCCTGCACACAGACAACAACCACACTCGCACCTCCTCCCTCAGCCTCACCTTCCACTGCCCTGCGAAGACCATACGGGAGAATCGTCAGGGCTTCGAGGTACTCAGCTTGTTTTGGCGCTGGCTCTGGCGCTGGCCTGGAACAGGGAGCTGCTGGGCAACGCCAGTCGCAGCCTGCACACAGACAACAACCACACTCGCACCTCCTCCCTCAGCCTCACCTTCCACTGCCCTGCGAAGACCATACGGGAGAATCGTCAGGGCTTCGAGGTACTCAGCTTGTTTTGGCGCTGGCTCTGGCGCTGGCCTGGAACAGGGAGCTGCTGGGCAACGCCAGTCGCAGCCTGCACACAGACAACAACCACACTCGCACCTCCTCCCTCAGCCTCACCTTCCACTGCCCTGCGAAGACCATACGGGAGAATCGTCAGGGCTTCGAGGTACTCAGCTTGTTTTGGCGCTGGCTCTGGCGCTGGCCTGGAACAGGGAGCTGCTGGGCAACGCCAGTCGCAGCCTGCACACAGACAACAACCACACTCGCACCTCCTCCCTCAGCCTCACCTTCCACTGCCCTGCGAAGACCATACGGGAGAATCGTCAGGGCTTCGAGGTACTCAGCTTGTTTTGGCGCTGGCTCTGGCGCTGGCCTGGAACAGGGAGCTGCTGGGCAACGCCAGTCGCAGCCTGCACACAGACAACAACCACACTCGCACCTCCTCCCTCAGCCTCACCTTCCACTGCCCTGCGAAGACCATACGGGAGAATCGTCAGGGCTTCGAGGTACTCAGCTTGTTTTGGCGCTGGCTCTGGCGCTGGCCTGGAACAGGGAGCTGCTGGGCAACGCCAGTCGCAGCCTGCACACAGACAACAACCACACTCGCACCTCCTCCCTCAGCCTCACCTTCCACTGCCCTGCGAAGACCATACGGGAGAATCGTCAGGGCTTCGAGGTACTCAGCTTGTTTTGGCGCTGGCTCTGGCGCTGGCCTGGAACAGGGAGCTGCTGGGCAACGCCAGTCGCAGCCTGCACACAGACAACAACCACACTCGCACCTCCTCCCTCAGCCTCACCTTCCACTGCCCTGCGAAGACCATACGGGAGAATCGTCAGGGCTTCGAGGTACTCAGCTTGTTTTGGCGCTGGCTCTGGCGCTGGCCTGGAACAGGGAGCTGCTGGGCAACGCCAGTCGCAGCCTGCACACAGACAACAACCACACTCGCACCTCCTCCCTCAGCCTCACCTTCCACTGCCCTGCGAAGACCATACGGGAGAATCGTCAGGGCTTCGAGGTACTCAGCTTGTTTTGGCGCTGGCTCTGGCGCTGGCCTGGAACAGGGAGCTGCTGGGCAACGCCAGTCGCAGCCTGCACACAGACAACAACCACACTCGCACCTCCTCCCTCAGCCTCACCTTCCACTGCCCTGCGAAGACCATACGGGAGAATCGTCAGGGCTTCGAGGTACTCAGCTTGTTTTGGCGCTGGCTCTGGCGCTGGCCTGGAACAGGGAGCTGCTGGGCAACGCCAGTCGCAGCCTGCACACAGACAACAACCACACTCGCACCTCCTCCCTCAGCCTCACCTTCCACTGCCCTGCGAAGACCATACGGGAGAATCGTCAGGGCTTCGAGGTACTCAGCTTGTTTTGGCGCTGGCTCTGGCGCTGGCCTGGAACAGGGAGCTGCTGGGCAACGCCAGTCGCAGCCTGCACACAGACAACAACCACACTCGCACCTCCTCCCTCAGCCTCACCTTCCACTGCCCTGCGAAGACCATACGGGAGAATCGTCAGGGCTTCGAGGTACTCAGCTTGTTTTGGCGCTGGCTCTGGCGCTGGCCTGGAACAGGGAGCTGCTGGGCAACGCCAGTCGCAGCCTGCACACAGACAACAACCACACTCGCACCTCCTCCCTCAGCCTCACCTTCCACTGCCCTGCGAAGACCATACGGGAGAATCGTCAGGGCTTCGAGGTACTCAGCTTGTTTTGGCGCTGGCTCTGGCGCTGGCCTGGAACAGGGAGCTGCTGGGCAACGCCAGTCGCAGCCTGCACACAGACAACAACCACACTCGCACCTCCTCCCTCAGCCTCACCTTCCACTGCCCTGCGAAGACCATACGGGAGAATCGTCAGGGCTTCGAGGTACTCAGCTTGTTTTGGCGCTGGCTCTGGCGCTGGCCTGGAACAGGGAGCTGCTGGGCAACGCCAGTCGCAGCCTGCACACAGACAACAACCACACTCGCACCTCCTCCCTCAGCCTCACCTTCCACTGCCCTGCGAAGACCATACGGGAGAATCGTCAGGGCTTCGAGGTACTCAGCTTGTTTTGGCGCTGGCTCTGGCGCTGGCCTGGAACAGGGAGCTGCTGGGCAACGCCAGTCGCAGCCTGCACACAGACAACAACCACACTCGCACCTCCTCCCTCAGCCTCACCTTCCACTGCCCTGCGAAGACCATACGGGAGAATCGTCAGGGCTTCGAGGTACTCAGCTTGTTTTGGCGCTGGCTCTGGCGCTGGCCTGGAACAGGGAGCTGCTGGGCAACGCCAGTCGCAGCCTGCACACAGACAACAACCACACTCGCACCTCCTCCCTCAGCCTCACCTTCCACTGCCCTGCGAAGACCATACGGGAGAATCGTCAGGGCTTCGAGGTACTCAGCTTGTTTTGGCGCTGGCTCTGGCGCTGGCCTGGAACAGGGAGCTGCTGGGCAACGCCAGTCGCAGCCTGCACACAGACAACAACCACACTCGCACCTCCTCCCTCAGCCTCACCTTCCACTGCCCTGCGAAGACCATACGGGAGAATCGTCAGGGCTTCGAGGTACTCAGCTTGTTTTGGCGCTGGCTCTGGCGCTGGCCTGGAACAGGGAGCTGCTGGGCAACGCCAGTCGCAGCCTGCACACAGACAACAACCACACTCGCACCTCCTCCCTCAGCCTCACCTTCCACTGCCCTGCGAAGACCATACGGGAGAATCGTCAGGGCTTCGAGGTACTCAGCTTGTTTTGGCGCTGGCTCTGGCGCTGGCCTGGAACAGGGAGCTGCTGGGCAACGCCAGTCGCAGCCTGCACACAGACAACAACCACACTCGCACCTCCTCCCTCAGCCTCACCTTCCACTGCCCTGCGAAGACCATACGGGAGAATCGTCAGGGCTTCGAGGTACTCAGCTTGTTTTGGCGCTGGCTCTGGCGCTGGCCTGGAACAGGGAGCTGCTGGGCAACGCCAGTCGCAGCCTGCACACAGACAACAACCACACTCGCACCTCCTCCCTCAGCCTCACCTTCCACTGCCCTGCGAAGACCATACGGGAGAATCGTCAGGGCTTCGAGGTACTCAGCTTGTTTTGGCGCTGGCTCTGGCGCTGGCCTGGAACAGGGAGCTGCTGGGCAACGCCAGTCGCAGCCTGCACACAGACAACAACCACACTCGCACCTCCTCCCTCAGCCTCACCTTCCACTGCCCTGCGAAGACCATACGGGAGAATCGTCAGGGCTTCGAGGTACTCAGCTTGTTTTGGCGCTGGCTCTGGCGCTGGCCTGGAACAGGGAGCTGCTGGGCAACGCCAGTCGCAGCCTGCACACAGACAACAACCACACTCGCACCTCCTCCCTCAGCCTCACCTTCCACTGCCCTGCGAAGACCATACGGGAGAATCGTCAGGGCTTCGAGGTACTCAGCTTGTTTTGGCGCTGGCTCTGGCGCTGGCCTGGAACAGGGAGCTGCTGGGCAACGCCAGTCGCAGCCTGCACACAGACAACAACCACACTCGCACCTCCTCCCTCAGCCTCACCTTCCACTGCCCTGCGAAGACCATACGGGAGAATCGTCAGGGCTTCGAGGTACTCAGCTTGTTTTGGCGCTGGCTCTGGCGCTGGCCTGGAACAGGGAGCTGCTGGGCAACGCCAGTCGCAGCCTGCACACAGACAACAACCACACTCGCACCTCCTCCCTCAGCCTCACCTTCCACTGCCCTGCGAAGACCATACGGGAGAATCGTCAGGGCTTCGAGGTACTCAGCTTGTTTTGGCGCTGGCTCTGGCGCTGGCCTGGAACAGGGAGCTGCTGGGCAACGCCAGTCGCAGCCTGCACACAGACAACAACCACACTCGCACCTCCTCCCTCAGCCTCACCTTCCACTGCCCTGCGAAGACCATACGGGAGAATCGTCAGGGCTTCGAGGTACTCAGCTTGTTTTGGCGCTGGCTCTGGCGCTGGCCTGGAACAGGGAGCTGCTGGGCAACGCCAGTCGCAGCCTGCACACAGACAACAACCACACTCGCACCTCCTCCCTCAGCCTCACCTTCCACTGCCCTGCGAAGACCATACGGGAGAATCGTCAGGGCTTCGAGGTACTCAGCTTGTTTTGGCGCTGGCTCTGGCGCTGGCCTGGAACAGGGAGCTGCTGGGCAACGCCAGTCGCAGCCTGCACACAGACAACAACCACACTCGCACCTCCTCCCTCAGCCTCACCTTCCACTGCCCTGCGAAGACCATACGGGAGAATCGTCAGGGCTTCGAGGTACTCAGCTTGTTTTGGCGCTGGCTCTGGCGCTGGCCTGGAACAGGGAGCTGCTGGGCAACGCCAGTCGCAGCCTGCACACAGACAACAACCACACTCGCACCTCCTCCCTCAGCCTCACCTTCCACTGCCCTGCGAAGACCATACGGGAGAATCGTCAGGGCTTCGAGGTACTCAGCTTGTTTTGGCGCTGGCTCTGGCGCTGGCCTGGAACAGGGAGCTGCTGGGCAACGCCAGTCGCAGCCTGCACACAGACAACAACCACACTCGCACCTCCTCCCTCAGCCTCACCTTCCACTGCCCTGCGAAGACCATACGGGAGAATCGTCAGGGCTTCGAGGTACTCAGCTTGTTTTGGCGCTGGCTCTGGCGCTGGCCTGGAACAGGGAGCTGCTGGGCAACGCCAGTCGCAGCCTGCACACAGACAACAACCACACTCGCACCTCCTCCCTCAGCCTCACCTTCCACTGCCCTGCGAAGACCATACGGGAGAATCGTCAGGGCTTCGAGGTACTCAGCTTGTTTTGGCGCTGGCTCTGGCGCTGGCCTGGAACAGGGAGCTGCTGGGCAACGCCAGTCGCAGCCTGCACACAGACAACAACCACACTCGCACCTCCTCCCTCAGCCTCACCTTCCACTGCCCTGCGAAGACCATACGGGAGAATCGTCAGGGCTTCGAGGTACTCAGCTTGTTTTGGCGCTGGCTCTGGCGCTGGCCTGGAACAGGGAGCTGCTGGGCAACGCCAGTCGCAGCCTGCACACAGACAACAACCACACTCGCACCTCCTCCCTCAGCCTCACCTTCCACTGCCCTGCGAAGACCATACGGGAGAATCGTCAGGGCTTCGAGGTACTCAGCTTGTTTTGGCGCTGGCTCTGGCGCTGGCCTGGAACAGGGAGCTGCTGGGCAACGCCAGTCGCAGCCTGCACACAGACAACAACCACACTCGCACCTCCTCCCTCAGCCTCACCTTCCACTGCCCTGCGAAGACCATACGGGAGAATCGTCAGGGCTTCGAGGTACTCAGCTTGTTTTGGCGCTGGCTCTGGCGCTGGCCTGGAACAGGGAGCTGCTGGGCAACGCCAGTCGCAGCCTGCACACAGACAACAACCACACTCGCACCTCCTCCCTCAGCCTCACCTTCCACTGCCCTGCGAAGACCATACGGGAGAATCGTCAGGGCTTCGAGGTGCTATCCAGTTCTGTCCTTATTGATTTTACGTGAAATAGTTTTGGGATTTGTAAAATACTGAAACATTAGTAGACGAGGAATGAGTCTTACTCTGAATGAACTGCTAATTAGCATCAATATTCTCAATTGACACTCAGCGTCAGATACGCTTGGCGTTTCTATGGAAATCAAATAATCACCAAAAAATTGCACTTAAGCCTCGCCAAAAGCTTTTTTGTTTCTCAATTTTTTTATCAAAGCCTGATCACTCAACCATTTACGGCAATTTGAATCTGATTTCCAGATTCAAACAGCCCGCCGGTGCAGCGCAACGAGTGGGGCCAGCCTGTGGCAGTGGAGCCGAGCTTCTGGCCTGCTCACCTGCGTCCCTACTGGCCGTTGGCCTCATTAGGCGGCCTCTCAGCCGTCCTCCTCCTGGCCCTTCTTTTGGCAGTCCTTGCCCTCGCCATCATGCCTGCCAAGCGGAGTCGGAAAAAGAGATAGCAGTGTGGTTGATGTTTGTTTCAGCTGGCTTTGCTCTGCTGATTTATTGCTCAGGACCCTTGTGAATGTTGTGTGAGAACAAATGGCACCAGCGACTCTACATTTTGAGCATTGGTATACTAGATGCAAGGGCGGATCTAGGGTGGTGAATAGGGTGAAGTTTCACCCCCCCGAAGCGATTTCAGGGGGTGAATTCACCCCCCGAACTATGTGGGTAGTAGTGGGTCACTTAAATCACAGAAGGACGAAAAAGGAAAGAAAGAAGAAAGATAAATATTTTCACCCCCCGAAAATTTTTTTCACCCCCCGAACCAATACCCTAGATCCGCCCTTGACTAGATGGTTCGGGAACCCTTCTAGCCATCATTCAGAGTTGATGACGGTTGCTGCCACTACACCTCATCTAGAGCAAAGTCTCAAGTTGGCCACAAACCAGTTGACAGGAAGGGCGGAGAGAAAGTTGGCGACGTTGAGCAAGGCAGGTGCAGCCACCGGTGGCAAAGGGCTTTTATTCCAGTCGCTCTGCGCATTTTCGATAGCTCTGCTCGCTTTGCTTATGTTTCAAATTGAGCATATGACTTAAACACATCTACAAGATGCAATGACATACGGGATTTCTCTGGAGAATAGATAACATTTAACATGTGGTCAGTAACATGACTATATTTGTTGTCCAGGTTGAAGGCGTGGATGAAAATGAATGTAATCGTCAAAGCTGGACTGTGTATGTATGTGAAGGCGATAGGATGGTGGGGGAGTTGAAATAGGCAGGCTCCTCTGCGATTGTAAGGCGATAGCGGTTGATGGAAGCAGCGAGCTATATATATTGAGCAATCACTTTATATACCTGCACGTTATAAAGTGATATTCAAAACTCCCCTGCGTAATAATAGGTAATTAATTAAAATTGTAACATCAGGTCATTTGGTAAATGGGTCAATTGATTATAACGACCAACGTTATGAATTATTTCGGTGAAGAATCATATTTACTTGGGTTTCTGACCCATTCAATTGACATATTTTAATGAATCATGTTAAATATGAGTAGCCGGGCAGCCGTTCCGAGCAGAGAATTAAAAGGGGGGACTATTTTTTGGAGATAACTTTATTTCGTGACCTGAAAAGATGTGAAGTGACTACAGTTTCAGAAAATAGAAACTCGGGCTTTTTTTTTGAGCCCAAGAATGTCTCTGTAGGTTCTTCCTACGATACACAGCAGCCGTTAACAAAAGGTCACTTTCGACCCCCTGTGTTATAACTTTTGGAGTTTCGCATTTTAGCCCCCGTCGCCATGTTAAAGAGTGATCGCTCCATATTAAATACACCTCCATGATGGAAGGGAGCCGGGTCTCTGGCTGGTGTACTGCAGAGCATAGCATTCACTGGCTATCGATGGGAGCTGGGAAAGAATGAGGTTCAGCTGCTCAAAGAGATCAATAGGGGAGAGAGGTGACGGAGAGATTGGTGCTGCGTTTCTCACTGAAACCAGAGCAGAGACATTTGGTTGAATCCAGGGAACATCATCCAGCACAATCAAGCTACTTCTTCAAGGCCCCGTTTCATGGATATCTGAAACCGATACAATTCATCAGGGTATAGTGTGCAATCCTGGCGCCCTTGAAACCGGAGATAAACGCCACTGCCCGTCCCAGATACCCGCCAGTGAGGCCAGAGAAGAGGCGCTGCCCTTGGCACTGGGGCTTCTGCAGAGAACCCAATCAGTGCTTAGATAATTTAACCAAATTCAATAAGTTAAAGTGGCGACTGCTGTTCATTGAGGGCAAAGAGTAGCTGAGTGATATTAATTGGCAATAATTGGCTAAGACGTGGAAACAGTAGGGTATGGACTGTAGTGGCGATTGCAAAACATAGGAGTGGGAGTGGAGCTGGGGCGTTTGAGAAAGACAAGTACCGAAATGACTGGAGGCTGTTTGACTCCGATACAGAACCATAGGTGGCCTTGGCATGGAAATGAACAATGAAGCGGAAGACAAGGGCGAATATAAGAGGATGAGAAGCATAAACAGTTTTCACGAAGGCTGCTAATCCGCAGAGCTAAGATACCACCTGGCTCACTCATCTGCCCCGTGGAGAAGGGACCGGAGAGACGCTTCTCTTCTTCCTGAAACCAATGAAGTATCTGTACAGGAGGGGAGGATAAGCTAGAGAGTTGAAATTTGTTGAAATTTGTTGTCCCACGATAAGCTAGAGAGTTGAAATTTGGTATGGAAGTAGATCCAACCCTCCTTGGTCGACATAACAATTTGCGGCTCATTTCATTCAGCAGAACTTGAGACAGTAATTTTTGTAAGGTCACTCAAAAATAGGTACATCTTTTCACCTGAATTTGAAGCTTGATTTCTCAACCCATCAAAGCCGATTGGGCCCAAAATTTCCCACAATTTAGGATTAAGTGTCTGTAACTGACAAATTAATTTTTGTCTTTCTAGGTGCCTTTGATGTGAAACAACCCTTTTGTTTTTTCTATGATTTCATAGAATTTTCCAGCTGGACTGGCCCTTAATCATAGGAAATGGGGAAAAGTGTGGTGTACTCTGAAGGCTATTTCTCACCATAGGAAGTACCTAGAGAACTAAAAATTTATATGGAAGTTAATGACAGTTAGACCAATCGACTTTGAAGGGGCTGAAAAATCAAGCCCCAAAGTCAGGTGAAAAAACTTCACTGTCAAGGTGTAAAATTTTTATGTAAACCAAGCAGGGTTGGACCTACTTTCATGCCAAATTTCAACTCGCTAGCTTATTGTGGGATGGAGAATTAAATTTTTACATTTAGGTGTACATAAAAGTTGTAATCAGTTGCAGTGCTAAGGGATTTGCACCAATGCAAGGCCTCTACCTCATAAAAAAGATTTATCTGGCATTTGGAATCAAGAATTAGCTAATTGCAGGCGTGAATCGAATTCCCACACGAAACATCAACTCTCTGAGTCCGGTTGCGCTCGCATTCTGGCAGAGGCAAAGTTTTGTTAGCCAATGAAAGTGGCCGAGAGTTGCTGTGGTGGAATGAGGTGGTGGAGGCCATGCTGTGCTTTTGTGGCGGCATCTCATAGCATGGCGCGTAGGGGATTAGCGACTCCTGAAACCAGGGCCATTGTGAGCTGCGATGGCGCCCTTCAGTTTCTCCACCAGAGCCAGCTCTGACTCCCTTTCCGATGCCGCATACTCTGGTCCCATGAAAACCTGCAACAAGCCTCCGCAGTCCAACCTTAGCCCATGAGGCAAACTGCGGAAAAAGGTTAAAATTGGGAGTGTTGAGTTTTGATAAGGGAAAAATGTTAGCGCCAAAAATGCAATATTTTATTTTGCGACAAGGAATTAAAATGCATTTAAATTTAGGGACCTCTGGAAGCGTAGCAGCTCTGGAAGAAACTGGCCAATGGGGATTTGGAAGAAGGCAGGCCACAATGACCGTTAGCTGATGTTTCAGAGAGAACATATAGTAGATGGAGGCTAGACACCATCAATGCGTGACCGTTTCTTCGAATAAAATGTTTCTGACAGCACCTGATCATAGTTGGCATTGCCGCCAAAGACGACTGCCTCACAAATCTCGATTATTTTCTGCTTCAACGGCGGCAGGCTCATCGCTGCATCACCTGCAGGACAGTTTCGCATTTTGGGAGTGAGATTGTAACAACTCTAGCTGTCATGCACTTTTTCTCATTTGATTTCCAAGGAATTCTTAAGCTAAAAAGCAGCAGCTGCTCAGCTGGGATTAAATTATGGCCAGTTTAGTAGAGAGGTTTTCATCTATTAGGTCAAAACAATCGATTCACATCCTTTTTTTAACCTGCTTTTGACAAATCTGAAATGGCCTCAAACCTGGTGCCAGTG
>JASANA010001076.1:0-44446 GCA_030248095.1 Ptycholaimellus sp. GST1_10
TGGCAATGGGGTGAGACAGAAGCGAAGGCCTTCCAGGCAATGAAGGACCTCTTATCAGACGCAACCCTGCTGGCCTTTCCAAGATCCGATTTGCAGTTCATTTTGCGTTGTGATGCCAGCTATGAGGCTATGGGCTGCATGGTAACTCAGCAGCAGCAGGACGGTACAGAGGCTCCACTTTCCTTTGCCGCCCACAGATTCACACTCCCAGAGCGACAAATGTCGGTGTTTGAGAAAGAGTGCTACACCATTCACTTTGGCGTTCTGCACCACAAGAAGTGGTTTCTCTATCCCATGGTCACACCTATTCAGGTTTTCACGGACCATAAGAGCCACAAACATCTCCATACCTGCCGTTTGCCCAGTCCTAGAGTGGCTAGATGGAGGTCTCAATTGAGTGCCTACTCTTTAGACATCAAGTACATGAAAGGCGATGCAGCTGCCCATAGACTCCCAGACCTTTTGTCCAGGATCTGGAGTGATCCTCATCCAGGGAGGGGGCTGAGGGAGGACATGGCAGAGAAGAGGGCGGAAGAGACGATGAGTTTGGAGAACCAGGGCATTCATCCGCTCACCACTCCGCACCATGAGCCCATCTATACCACTTTCACATTGGCCTCCATTCCAGAGCGCTTCGCTTCAGATATGCCCTTTTCCATTCTTCCCATGAGATTGAGGAGTGGGAGAGTGAGGGCAGGAGAAGATGAGAGGTTTCTGGGAGCCCTCCCTAGAATGCCCATCATAGAGGAGGAAGTGTTGGAGGATCCGCCTGTTGTGGCAGAGCCTCAAAGACCCGTCAACCCCGTTCAGATGAAGAGCGTCGGGTGTCAAACTGAGAACTCCATTCAAAACCTCACCAGGCAAATCCAGGAGGAGGACCCATGGATAGCTAAGAGATTCCATGAATTTGAGACAGGAAGTGAAAAAGTCCTGGAGAAGCTGAGAAAGGAGGGATTGAGAGTGAGGGATGATGGAGTGTTGATGAAGATGCTGGACTTGATGTTATAAAATGCCTATTAACTAAATGCAAACTTCGTCGAAGAAAGTTTAATGCCAAATAATGTCAATTAATCATCAAATGACTGACAAAATACTGACAAAAGGTGACTAAAGCTAAGCCAAAATTAGGGCAGAATTTAATCTTCTTTTGCTCGGTAACGTGCATATAAACGGTTGACCTAAGATCTCGTATTTTATTAGATTTCAACGAAACTTTTTCTACAACATTTCAATGAAAGCCTTTGTTCCATTATTTTCGTTTTTTTGCGAAATATACACTCAATTTCTCGTGCTCATAAACAGGTGACGTAAAATCTTATGCACATGGACAACTTTTATAAACTTTGGACAAAAGTTTCAATAGTCTAGGTTCTAATTTAGCTTCTTTGGGTTTGACTAACTAATTTAACTCAACAGTTGTGTCAGTTACTATCAGTCACATTTTTCAAGCTTTCTTCTTCTAACACAATTTTTCGAATTGAAGAGTATAACTCAAAGCAAACATAATTAATATCACATACTGGCAACAATTATCCACCATTTCCCCAAAAAATAAATGCAAATACGTTCCAAGCATCCCATTAAAGCCAGCAAATGACCAGCTTCCTCATCCAATCGCTAAAAAAAATGGTAAGAGATTCACAGACCAAGGTTCCTTCCATTTCTTCCATCAAATGCTTCCCTCTCCCCAAATGAGCCTCAAAGAGTCCCGAGTCCACTAGAGCCAGTCCCATCCATCCTCCTCCAGCTGGAAGGCAAGGAGGCGGGCGAGGCTTCCACAGAGTGCCAGCAGGGCCAGGGCGTAGAGGAGTAGCTGGAGGAGGCGCCCCGTGCGAGCGGCCAGACGGAGCAGCTGTGCACCGGAGGCCAGAGCAGCTGCCGACCTTGCCGGACAGCAGGCGCAGGCCTGCCGCGGGCGCCGACTCTTCTGCAAAAGGCTGGCTGGTATATGGATGTTTTTTGCGCTGAGGCAGATCATGGGGGGACGTCAGAAAAGGGCTAAGCGGATGGGGGATTTGACGAAGGGCAGGTGAAGATTCTGGCCTAGGGTCGCATGTTATGCGGACTTGTCAAGAAATGGAGACCTAAGGGGTTTTGGGGAAAGCTTGGCCGGAAAATCTCTTCGGGGGCTTTTCAACTATGGAACTCTTGCATTTACTTCTTCAAATCCTCAGTGATCCTCACCGAAGCCGAGTTTTGAAAGCCAGCCAATCAGCCGAAGGCAAGGCAAAGACACCTTGAAGGATGGCCTGCGCAGGCGGGCTTGGAAAGGACGGCAGCAGAGGCAGCGACTGCGCTGTAGACGGCAGAGGGAGAGGCGGGTGGCTAGCGTTGGCTCCAGAAACTCCGCCGCCTCCTCCAGCGATGCCTCTCGGCTGAGGCGCAGACGGGGGTGATTGCAGCGGCCTGCCGAGATGCTCAGCGATTCTAGTAGACTGGCGCCTGCAGATCAGAGAGGACTGATTTGTTGTTGGGCTTTGAAAAGCTGTTCTGCTGAACTCTTGGATCCTCGGCCTTCTCAGCGAGGCACCTGCTGAGAAGGTTGAGGATCCAGGAGTTCTGCAGTCAGCACTGCTTCCTTGAACCTCTATTTCGAACCCTTAGATCCCCCATAAAGATAGTCAGAGTATAAACGTCTGACTTAGAGGCGATTGAGGATCTACGTGTTCGAAGTAGAGGTTCAAGAAAGCAGCGGCTAGAAATGGACGCCAAGGCCAAAATGAAACCGAGCAAAGCCTGGCCGGCGCAGTCGGCCTCCTCCCCGGGGCAGGGCGAGAGGGCGACGGAGCGGAAGAGGTCCGGATGGGTGCTGCGACGGTGGCGGGGGGAGGGGATGAGGTCGGGCAGGGGCAGTGAAGGCTCTTGGTCTAGGTCCTCCAGCAGCTCCCCGGGGTCCAGGCTCTGGGACTGGTGGAGGAGGGCAGGGGAGGAGGGGAGGAGGCCGTCGGGTTCGGAGAGGGCCGGGTAGGACTGGGAGACGAGGAGGCAGGGGGAGGGCGTGAGACGGCGGGGCAGGCGTTGGCGGCGACACCGCCTCCAGCCCTGCAATGGATGGATTTGTGGGCTTTTTGAGGGAAGGGAGGCGGCTGTGATCCATAATTTATGGTCGAGAGAGTTGACAAAGAAAAACCTACGGAGTAGAATGGAGAAATGTTAATTGAAAGGTTCGGCTTGGAAAGGTGTTAATGCTAGATAGACCGCAACTGCTGGCATCAACTAGCATGAACTTCATAAATTTCTAAATGAAGAAATTGCTATTTAGAATCACAGCCGTTGTTTATGCCAAAAACGAAACATTAGCCAAAGAGAAATTTCGACTGCTGAATGAGAGCCCGATCAAAAGCTTTTAGTGAAGCCGCAAAGATTGGTTGTGAGTGCTGTTCTGGAGCAGCAGAAGCATTAGATGGTAAAAGTCACCGCAGGCGCCTGTCGCCTTCTTGCGCTGCCAACTTACGCTCAGCTGGAGCAAGTGAACCAGCCAGAAGGACATCTGACGTAGGGTTAAGTCTTCTTTACTCTATCTTTTGATATATTTTTGACCGCGGAGCGGCCCGAAGGGCCGCTCCGCGGTCTATAGAGGTTACTAAACTTTTGTCCTCATATATATATATATATATATATATATATATATATATATATATATATATATATATATATATATATATATATATATATATATATATATATATATATATATATATATATATATGTATTTCTGGAAATGCTGGTCCTCACCGAATTCTCAACGGATTGGGACAAACTTTTTTTTCCTGAAAGGTAATGCAATTTTAGGAAGATCTGGAGGGGTGGAACCGGTTTCCGAGCATTTGAAACATTACTTTTTTGGGTAGAAAGGCTTGAAAATTGCAATATACAGTTTTTGCGCTGTAGCTCCTGTAATCTTGAGAATTCCACAGAAGACTTGAGTTTTTTTGTTCACAAGTCGTATACAGCAATTCCAAATCTGTGCTTACTTTTGAAAATGGTTGAGAAACCACAGACTTACTTTCTTGAGTGACAAACTTTCACACGCGGCAATGTCATCAATAATTAGTAACAGCTGAACGGCTAAGAATTGCACAAAAGACTTGAGTTTTTTTGTTCACAAGTCGTATATAGGGATTCCAAATCTGTGCTTACTTTTGAAAATGGTTGGGAAACCACAGACTTACTTTCTTGAGTGACAAACTTTCACGCGCGGCAATGTCATCAATAATTAGTAACAGCTGAACGGCTAAGAATTGCACAGAAGACTTGAGTTTTTTTGTTCACAAGTCGTATATAGGGATTCCAAATCTGTGCTTACTTTTGAAAATGGTTGAGAAACTACAGACTTACTTTCTTGAGTGACAAACTTTCACGCGCTGCAATGTCATCAATAATTAGTAACAGCTGAACGGCTAAGAATTGCACAGAAGACTTGAGTTTTTTTGTTCACAAGTCGTATATAGCGATTCCAAATCTGTGCTTACTTTTGAAAATGGTTGAGAAACCACAGACTTACTTTCTTGAGTGACCAACTTTCACACATGGCAATGGCCTCAATAATCAGTAACAGCTGAACGGCTGAGAATTGAACAGACAACTTGAGTTTTTTTGTTCACAAGTCCTATATAGCAATTCCAAATCTGTGCTTACTATTGAAAATGGTTGAGAAACCATTGACTTGCCCTTTGGAGTGGCAAAATTTCATGCATTCATATTGTAAGCTGGAAGGTGGTGTGCTCCGCGGTCACCTATTGCGCTTTGCGCCATATACTTGTTAAAAAACTTCATTTCTTGCAAACTTTCATTTCATTGACCAGTCCCGAACATTTCGACCGGTACAAACTGTAAGTCCATTTGCCTTAATTACGCCTTCACTACCTGTCTGACTGTGCTCTCCAATCAGCCAGCAAGCCAATTGGGCTACCCCTCAAGGCCTATTGGCTCAAATGGAGGCAAAAGGGAAGAAAAGAAGGAAGACCGCTAGTGGCGAGCGGGTCGGCGTCGTTGGGAGGGGGTCGCCGCCAGCACGTTTTTTGGCACCGTCTGTCTGGACGGTGCCGATACTTCGATCGTTCGCTCCCGCTCCTCCTCCGCCATCGCCTCCGACAGAGCCTCTGTCAGCCCCGGCGCCAGCTCCGGACCTGCACATTCTCCTCTCTAAACCTTCTGCCACTCTAAAACCCCACCAGCTCTCCTTTCAACTGCCTCAAAGGGAGCCTACTTATACATCTACTGTTCAACCGTGTCAAATAGGCAGTGTCAAACTGCCCTACTACTCTGCCTCTTTTAGAGCCTGGACTACAGATCCTCTTCAGGCAATCTATCAGCAGAATTTATCTACGATATCCAATTCATCCCATTTATTATCCATTTATTTAATTTATTATCCAATTTATCAACGACCTTCAGCTGTCAGTTATCAACTGAGAGCAAAAGCCAGCCAGCCTTTACCCTGGTAGTCCCTGGTGGTGCGGGGTGGCGGGGCGAGGTCGAGCAGAAGGATGTTCTCGGTGCGGAAGCGGAGGGCCAGTTGCCCGTTGCGGGGTCCGCCGGCCGCAGCCTGGCGAGCCGACTCGCAGATTGGACGTCGCTGGCCGGCGTAGGCCACTGGGCGTTCAGCTGACGTCGGCGCCTGCTCACTCGACTCTGCGATGTTTCAGGCTGTTTATAAGTAGTTGGAACTCGTTGCCGCCATTAATTGGGCTGGCGCGAATGGAGCTTTAGCGGAGTGTCAGCGCCCAGCCCCTCTTTTCGACCTAGGTGTATGTTTTAGAGGTTATTGCTAGATCTCAATTTTGATAAGGCTGGTGCTCGTCACAGAAAGCTCCAATCGTTTTAATTCTTTTTGCAATGGAAAGATCAACATCGAATTGACTATAGTTTATCTTTTGACTTTTGCCCAAAACTTTGTTTTACTGTGAAAAATGCAAAAAACCATTTGTCCGAACTCCTCCTCCTTCTCCTTCTCCTTCTCCTTCTTCTTCTTCTCCGCATCTATTCAATGGACGATAGTAGGTATTCATTTCTTCCCCCACCACCCTTCCCCGGGTCCCTGAGCCTCATGTATTTAGTTCTTCAGTTAAATTAAGAGGTCATATGCACCAGTGGTATAGTGGTGTAAGCATTTGGGTAGATGGATGAAATTGGAAGGTTCGAATCATTGTCAGGCATTCATTTTTATTTTTGTGTGTTTAAAGTTGGGAAAACAACTGGTACCATCGCCAGGCCAAAAATAAAACTCTTTTTTCCCAAAAATCGATTGGCCTCAGTTTAAGTCTAGAAAATTTATCAAAAAAATAAGTTGCCAATAAGTTTACATTGCATTTTTCAATTTCAAATATTTTTTGTTATATTTTTTCAACAAGTTTTTTTATTTATTATTTTTTATAAATCGAATAAAATATAAATTAAATATATAACCAACAATATAAAATTAGTATTTATACATTTTATACTATATTAAAAGTGGAAGAAATATCTGGTACCATCGGCAGGCCAAATGTGGGACTCTTTTCTCCAAATTTTGTAATTGCCTCGAGCAAAAAGTCAAGGAAATACATCTACTACTAGTGGAATCTGCTGCGTCATCTGCATTTTGTTTTTGGGCGCGCATGGAAAGAGACACTGAACTGCGCGCCAAAAACAAAATGCAACTGTCCAAGCAGCAGATTCCACTAGTAGTAGATGTATTTCCTTGACTTTTTGCTCGAGGCAATTACAAAATTTGGAGAAAAGAGTCCCACATTTGGCCTGCCGATGGTACCAGATATAGTAGTATGTGGACGTAGGCTGTATATTGAGCTTACAGAAGATGTCAATAAAGTCTTCATGATACCATTTGTGCGGTACTGAAAGATTCCAGTGGAATTTTATTCAAGAGCTTTTTACATAACTGGATCTATGGTCATACCCCCTAAGGAGCAAAGAAGGCGCAATCAATTAAACTTTAGAGCTTGAAGTGTGGAAAACTAGAGATTTGCATCAATTGCCAAAAATTATGGCGCTGAATGAAAATTGTATTTAGGAACCATTTTGTTGGGCTCGGCTTTAACGAGCGGATGAATAGGAAGACTAGATTTTGAAGCAAGTGCGAAAAGAAAGAAGCAATTGCAAAAATTTTGAGTCGAAATTTGAATAGTAAATTCTGAGGTTTCAGGCTGTGAACGTAATTGAATGTGTGCTTCGACCATACTAATAATATTCAGGCCTTTCTTTTACTGTTAAAACAGGTGCTAAATTAATAGCATCATGATTGGTGCAGGAAATAACGCTCAAGTTTATTAAAAATCGGCAGCAATTGAAAATTGGAGGAAACCATGATTGTTGTTCTCGCCTGAGGAGGAGGCAGCATTGGCGGGTGCCAATTTCCAGGCATCCTCCTCTTCGTCGTAGAAGGCTCGAGCCAGCATTCGCTCCCTTGTCTCTGGTGGCACGAAATTCTCGATCAGATTTACTCTGCAATCGGCCTGACTTGATGCTTGCAAATTGTTCAAACTCTCCATATAAATTTCCTGTTCAACAATTGTATCAGTTGCTTTTTGAACTGCCGGGAAGGAAAGAAAGTTTTCATCCGGTATCATATGGCTGGTGTACTGAAAATGCCTGAATATTTCCTTCCCCATTCGCTATTTGTTGACACTATCAGAAAATTTTCTCGGTAAATAAAGCGATAAGAAACATGCAAATGTGCATAAGAAACATGCAAATGTGGAGCAGCAAGCTCTGAAGAAATTCAGCAGTATAAATTTGTCATTTGATGAAATGGCAAATTTTAAGATTAATGCAAATCAAAAAATACTTTAAAAAGTTTGCAAACTTTTCATTTTTTCTCTGAAAGTCCAATAAATACGGGGACTAACTAACAGAATAGGAGTGCAAATGGAGATATAATGTGCTTACTTCAGCTTGAGCTCTTTGGTCAGCTCTCCGATGGTGTCCTCCAGCTCCCTGCGCTCCCTTGAATGCTCCACATTGATGTCTCGCATCTCCGCCTTGATCTGCTGCAGCTTGGCGAACATCTGCAATTGAATTTTTCGCATATCGCTTCATTTATGTCTCTTCAAATACGCTGGAAAAACTTTGGACAGTTTCAGTCAGAGGCCGTTTGCTATTTTTACCGTCACGTTTAGCATTACCAAAAAATGACGAACTGATAAAATTTTGAAGAAGTCTGTGCCTTTTCTAAACGAACTCCTGGTGGCCAGCCAAAACATGGTACCATGTTCGGTATAAAGGAGGCAAGTCGAAAAGGGGAACCTTCTTGAGCTTCTTGGTCTTGACCTCGACCTCCTGCTGGAGGCTGGTGAAGGTGGAGTGGATCTCCAGGGCGCTCTCCTCCTGGGCCTCCAACTCCTGAAGCACTTCACGCTCCCGCCGTCGCTGTTCGGCCAAGGCCTGGCGCTGCTCTTCCAACTCTGCCTCCTGCAAACCACCTCACTCCATTTGAAGGCCTAAGCTAAGACTGCCTCAACTTCAGTTCAAACTCTGCTTCAAGCATAAGTCTCTGCCTAAACTTTTCGAACATAGAAGTTTGACAGAGGCTTATGCTTGAAGTAGAGTTTGAACTAACTAAGTTTGAACCGGGTGTGAACTGACTAGCTTAAAGTAGAGTTAAATAGCGTTTGTTACAAAAACTGGCAAGATGTAATTGTAATTGAATTGTAAGGTGGTTGAGTGGGTTTTGGATACCTGAGCAGAGGTTCTGTCGATGATGGAGTCGGCGCCGCCTCTGGTGCCGCAGAGGAGCTTGGACTCCATGGCGGCGATCTTGGCCGCCATCGCCCGCTGCTCCCCGCGCCGCCTTTCCAGCTCCCCAGCTCGCTCCTCTATCCCACTGCACACAGCCACTTCTCCTTCATCCACAAAAGGATGACCCATGGAGTTTCCAATTGAGGAGCAGAGAGGGGTTCATTTGCACATTTATCATAGACCTATTCATGCTTCCATGCTAAATATTGAGACCAAAGAGCTAGTAGCCTAAAGGAGGGACAAAGGAGTTCCAAAGCCAGATTTGGGTAGCTATTGCTCACCTGAGCAGCTTGGACTTTTCCTCGGCAATAATGCTGGTGTTCTGAACGATGGCCTGACGCTCCTGCTCCAGTCTTGCCTCCTGCTCCCTCAGCCATTCCTCCTCGTCCAGCTCCTCGCCCTCTTCTTCCACGCCTTCCCCGTCTTCGCCCACTCGAGGCTTCCGCCGGCGGCGGCGCTTGGCGGAGCCGCCGCGCTTCTCCAACTGCGCTTTCAGCCTTTCAATTGGAGCGGACTGCTTTCTTCTGGCTGCATTCGGCAATGGTTGGGGATTCTGAGTCATTCAAATTTGCTGAAAGTGAGAAAACGGCTATCGATGTAAAAAATAAGTCAGAAAGCATCGCTTTATTGGAAATGTATGTATTGGTTATTGTAGATGGCATATAGATGTAGATGGCACAAAAAGCTGATAATCAGTCAAATTTGTTTAAGAAATTATCAGCTTTTTGTGCCAGTTGGGGCCGCTCTTCATAAAGCATTTGCTTGCTTTAAAAATCAGAATGGCACCAAAGAAACTGAAAATTTTGGGAAAAATTAAGACTCAGGAAACATTTTGAGAAAAAAAGTGATTAAATTGGGCTGGCGCGAGGGAGCAAAGCGAACCGTCAGCTCCCAGCCCCTCTTTTCGACCCAGGTGTACGTTTTCGGGGTTATTGCAAGATCTTAAAATTGATAAGGCTCCTGCTCCTCACAGAAGAATCCAATCGTTCTGATTCTTTTTGCATTGGAAGGAGCATCATCGAATTGTCCAAAACTCGCGAGAAATCGCCCAAAACTTGCAGCAATAATTAGAAAATCAGTCAAAACCATTTGTCCGAACTCCTTCTCCTTCTTCTTCTTCTCCTTCTTCTTCTCCGCATCTATTCAATGGACGATAGTAGGTATTCAATCGGCCTGTACTTAAGGCATCAATTGGCAAGGTTCAATGGTAATTCTGTGCAATTAATATGGTTTAAGTCTACAAAGGAAGTTGTGCGACTGTGTGGTCAAGTGGCTTGTCTATTTGACTCGATTCAGAGATGACCAGGTTCAAACGTTCTTTGATCCTTTTATTTTATTCTTTTTTTTATCTTAAAAGTGGAAGAAATATGTGGTACCATCGGCAGACCAAAAATAATACTCCTTGTTCCCAAAAATCGATTGCCCTGAGTTTAAGACAAGAAAAATTCTCAAAAATATGTTAATTTTCCAATGAATTTGCATAATATTTTTCATTTTCGAATTTTTCCTTTTCGTTATATTTTTCAAATAAGTTTTTTTTATTCAGTTTTTGATTTATCTAATAAAATCTTAACTAAATATATAGCCAACAATATCAAATTTGTATTTTTACATTTTATACTATATTAAAAGTGGGAGAAATATCTGGTACCATCGGCAGGCCAAATGTGGGCCTCTTTTCTCCAAAATTTGGAATTGCCTCGAGTAAAAAGTCAAGGAAATACAATTTCTACTAGTGGAATCTGCTGCGTCATCTGCATTTTGTTTTTGGGCGCGCATGGAAAGAGACACTGAACTGCGCGCCAAAAACAAAATGCAAGTGTCCAAGCAGCAGATTCCACTAGTAGAAATTGTATTTCCTTGACTTTTTACTCGAGGCAATTCCAAATTTTGGAGAAAAGAGGCCCACATTTGGCCTGCCGATGGTACCAGATATTTTGGGGCAGTGAAGGCTGTTGGTCTAGGTCCTCCAGCAGCTCCCCGGGGTCCAGGCTCTGGGACTGGTGGAGGAGGGCAGGGGAGGAGGGGAGGAGGCCGTCGGGCTCGGAGAGGGCCGGGTAGGACTGGGAGACGAGGAGGCAGGGGGAGGGCGTGAGACGGCGGGGCAGGCGCTGGCGGCGACACCGCCTCCAGCCCTGCAATGGATGGATTTGTGGGCTTTTTGAGGGAAGGGAGGCGGCTGTGATCCATAATTTATGGTCGAGAGAGTTGACAAAGAAAAACCTACGGAGTAGAATGGAGAAATGTAAATTGAAAGGTTCGGCTTGGAAAGGTGTTAATGCTAGATAGACCGCAACTGCTGGCATCAACTAGCATGAACTTCATAAATTTCTAAATGAAGAAATTGCTATTTAGAATCACAGCCGTTGTTTATGCCAAAAACGAAACATTAGCCAAAGAGAAATTTCGACTGCTGAATGAGAGCCCGATCAAAAGCTTTTAGTGAAGCCGCAAAGATTGGTTGTGAGTGCTGTTCTGGATCAGCAGAAGCATTTGATTGTAAAAGTCACCGCAGGCGCCTGTCGCCATCTTGCGCTGCCAACTTACGCTCAGCTGGAGCAAATGATCCAGCCAGATCGGCATCTGACGTAGGGTTAAGGCTTCTTTACTTTATCTTTTGATATATTTTCAAATAGTGTTGTTTGGGCCGCTTTCAGTGGATCGATCCTTAATTTCTTTCAAACTTCTATTTCACTGACCAGTCCCGAAAATTTCGACCGTTTTCGGTGCAGGCTGTAAGTTTTTAAATTACGCCTTTGCTGCGTACCCTTAATCAGCTCTCGAATCAGCTATCAACCAATTGGCTTAGCTTCTCTCAACCTATTGGCAGAAATATTTGTGGTCAAGAAGAGGAAGAAGACCGCTAGTGGCGAGCGGGACGGCGTCGTTGGGAGGGGGTCGCCGCCAGCACGTTTTTTGACACCGTCTGTCTGGACGGTGCCGATACTTCGATCGTTCGCTCCCGCTCCTCCTCCGCCATGCTGATCAATTAAATTTGCTGGAATTTTTCCACAGAAAGACCCTGATCTGGTCACAAAATCCTATGTCATGAATTTTCAAACTACAACAAATTTGGGCTTAAAAATTATATTTTCTGGTGTATTTGAAGCTGGAGCATCGATTTAGACCATTGGAATCAAAATTCAAGACCAAAAGTTTTTTGGTCATTTTTAGCCCATGTTATAGCATAGGGCGAATATGGGACCTGTCTTCACTTTCTGGACCTGTTTTCCAAAATTTAAGTTAAAACCTTCTACTTTCTCTCAAAAGATATTTGTGTAAGTGCTAGATAAGTACCTTCACAAAAGGAAATTGAAAAATATTGATCTACATAGGAGCAGGAAGTTTTTTAGTGCAAAAATTACACCTTTGACAAAGTGCCCTATGTTATAACATAGGGCCCATCTTGACTGTGGCTTAGAAAAGTGCTTGCGGTTGGTCTGGTCGGTCCGATTTTGAAACCTTTTTGAGCATTTTCTAGACCAAAATTTTCCGAAAAATTCAAATATGGTAGTCGTTTCCCCGATTATGCAAGTGGAATGCATGAAAATATCAATTTTTGACAAAAAATGAAAAATTCAAATTCTAGAAGTCAACACATTAATGAACTTTTTCTTGCTTCGGGCGCCATTTTAAATGAAACCAAGGGCACAGGTAGTTCAGGAACATTGTCAGCTTTCGATTGATACCCATTTTGCTATAGTTTTTAATAAAAATAATACCGAAATCGCCAGTTATGTAACTTAAACTTGCTGAATCTCAAATTTTCTCAATTTTTCGACCTCCCTTCACGTTTGGAGCTGTTGTGACCCCATTTTTGCATATTTTTCGCCCAAAATTGGTGGAGTTACATAAAAATGTATGGAGATTCAGATTCTGCAATAAAAAAGGGGGTCAAAAAATTTATGTCCAGTCGATTCTTGCTCCTATTAAAAAACGCCTCTTAATGCTATTGCAATTGTAAGTGTAGCAACTGCATTGCCAGATTGCCACTGGCAGCGGTTAGCAATTTGCGCTATCTATTGTTAAGGCATTGCAATTTCGATTTTATATTTCAAAAGATTTTGATCAATTTTGACTTTAAATTTCACATTTAGCTTTAATAAAAAAATTAGTTCAGGTGGCTTCCTCCTCGGCACCCCTGGCCGCCATCCTGACGAACGTGAAGGCAGAGGAGCCCAGCGTCCCTACCAAATGAACCCTTGCTTATTGCCTGACCATCTTTGAAATCCAACGTTTCCATCTCTGAAGCCTACAAATGAGCCGTGTTTGTTTGAGGGACCACTTGCTCTTTCGTGACTGAAGCTTTTGTGTGTTGCCTGATTCAAGAGGCTCGCTGTAGGTTTCATGCATGCGTTTTGGATGTAGGGTATACAGGGTTGCTGAGGGCGCTCATAATTTGTCGAAATTAAACGATTTGGCTGCTTATGACGTCAACAAGCCCTATTAGGCAAACATGCAAATCGAAAATTTGCAACAGTGACGTAAAGAGTTCTTCTAGGACTTCAGTGAACTGAAGAAAGACTGAATGGCATTGAAATATAATTAAATTTCAAAATATTTATTTATCAACGCATTTGTTATCAAATTTTTGAGAAGTCAAAAATAAACTTTACAGATGGCTGATATTCTACGTTCATATATGAAAATGTTATAAAATGCCTATTAACTAAATGCAAACTTCGTCGAAGAAAGTTTAATGCCAAATAATGTCAATTAATCATCAAATGACTGACAAAATACTGACAAAAGGTGACTAAAGCTAAGCCAAAATTAGGGCAGAATTTAATCTTCTTTTGCTCGGTAAGGTGCATATAAACGGTTGACCTAAGATCTCGTATTTTATTAGATTTCAACGAAACTTTTTCTACAACATTTCAATGAAAGCCTTTGTTCCATTATTTTCGTTTTTTTGCGAAATATACACTCAATTTCTCGTGCTCATAAACAGGTGACGTAAAATCGTATGCACATGAACAACTTTTATAAACTTTGTACAAAAGTTTCAATAGTTTAGGTTCCAATTTAGCTTCTTTGGGTTTGACTAACTAATTTAACTCAACATGTTGTGTCACTTACTATCAGTCACATTTTTCAAGCTTTCTTCTTCTAACACAATTTTTCGAATTGAAGAGTATAACTCAAAGCAAACATAATTAATATCACATACTGGCAATAATTATCCACCATTTCCCCAAAAAATAAATGCAAATACGTTCCAACCATCCCATTAAAGCCAGCAAATGACCAGCTTCCTCATCCAAAAAAAATTGGTAAGAGATTCACAGACCAAGCTTCCTTCCATTTCTTCCATCAAATGCTTCCCTCTCCCCAAATGAGCCTCAAAGAGTCCCGAGTCCACTAGAGCCAGTCCCATCCATCCTCCTCCAGCTGGAAGGCAAGGAGGCGGGCGAGGCTTCCACAGAGTGCCAGCAGGGCCAGGGCGTAGAGGAGTAGCTGGAGGAGGCGCCCCGTGCGAGCGGCCAGACGGAGCAGCTGTGCACCGGAGGCCAGAGCAGCAGCTGAGCTTGCCGGACAGCAGTCGCAGGCCTGCCGCGGGCGCCGACTCTTCTGCAAAAGGCTAGTTGGTTTATGGATGTTTTTTTGCGCTGAGGCAGATCATGGGGGGACGTCAGAAAAGGGCTAAGCGGATGGGGGATTTGACGAAGGGCAGGTGAAGATTCTGGCCTAGGGTCGCATGCTATGCGGACTTGTCAAGAAATGGAGACCTAAGGGGTTTTGGGGAAAGCTTGGCCGGAAAATCTCTTCGGGGGCTTTTCAACTATGGAACTCTTGCATTTACTTCTTCAAATCCTCAGTGATCCTCACCGAAGCCGAGTTTTGAAAGCCAGCCAATCAGCCGAAGGCAAGGCAAAGACACCTTGAAGGATGGCCTGCGCAGGCGGGCTTGGAAAGGACGGCAGCAGAGGCAGCGACTGCGCTGTAGACGGCAGAGGGAGAGGCGGGTGGCTAGCGTTGGCTCCAGAAACTCCGCCGCCTCCTCCTCCAGCGATGCCTCTCGGCTGAGGCGCAGACGGGGGTGATTGCAGCGGCCTGCCGAGATGCTCAGCGATTCTAGTAGACTGGCGCCTGCAGATCAGAGAGGACTGATTTGTTGTTGGGCTTTGAAAAGCTGCTCTGCTGAACTCTTGGATCCTCGGCCATCTCAGCGAGTCACCTGCTGAGAAGGTTGAGGATCCAGGAGTTCCGCAGTCAGCACTGCTTCCTTGAACCTCTATTTCGAACCCTTAGATCCCCCATAAAGATAGTCAGAGTATAAACGTCTGACTTAGAGGCGATTGAGGATCTACGTGTTCGAAGTAGAGGTTCAAGAAAGCAGCGGCTAGAAATGGACGCCAAGGCCAAAATGAAACCGAGCAAAGCCTGGCCGGCGCAGTCGGCCTCCTCCCCGGGGCAGGGCGAGAGGGCGACGGAGCGGAAGAGGTCCGGATGGGTGCTGCGCCGGTGGCGGGGGGAGGGGATGAGGTCGGGCAGGGGCAGTGAAGGCTGTTGGTCTAGGTCCTCCAGCAGCTCCCCGGGGTCCAGGCTCTGGGACTGGTGGAGGAGGGCAGGGGAGGAGGGGAGGAGGCCGTCGGGCTCGGAGAGGGCCGGGTAGGACTGGGAGACGAGGAGGCAGGGGGAGGGCGTGAGACGGCGGGGCAGGCGCTGGCGGCGACACCGCCTCCAGCCCTGCAATGGATGGATTTGTGGGCTTTTTGAGGGAAGGGAGGCGGCTGTGATCCATAATTTATGGTCGAGAGAGTTGACAAAGAAAAACCTACGGAGTAGAATGGAGAAATGTTAATTGAAAGGTTCGGCTTGGAAAGGTGTTAATGCTAGATAGACCGCAATTGCTGGCATCAACTAGCATGAACTTCATAAATTTCTAAATGAAGAAATTGCTATTTAGAATCACAGCCGTTGTTTATGCCAAAAACGAAACATTAGCCAAAGAGAAATTTCGACTGCTGAATGAGAGCCCGATCAAAAGCTTTTAGTGAAGCCGCAAAGATTGGTTGTGAGTGCTGTTCTGGAGCAGCAGAAGCATTAGATGGTCAAAGTCACCGCAGGCGCCTGTCGCCTTCTTGCGCTGCTAACTTACGCTCAGCTGGAGCAAGTGAACCAGCCAGAAGGACATCTGACGTAGGGTTAAGTCTTCTTTACTTTATCTTTTGATATATTTTCAAATAGTGTTGTTTGGGCCGCTTTCAGTGGATTGATCCTTAATTTCTTTCAAACTTCTATTTCACTGACCAGTCCCGAAAATTTCGACCGTTTTCGGTGCAGGCTGTAAGTTTTTAAATTACGCCTTTGCTGCGTACCCTTAATCAGCTCTCGAATCAGCTATCAACCAATTGGCTTAGCTTCTCTCAACCTATTGGCAGAAATATTTGTGGTCAAGAAGAGGAAGAAGACCGCTAGTGGCGAGCGGGACGGCGTCGTTGGGAGGGGGTCGCCGCCAGCACGTTTTTTGGCACCGTCTGTCTGGACGGTGCCGATACTTCGATCGTTCGCTCCCGCTCCTCCTCCGCCATCGCCTCCGACAGAGCCTCCGTCAGCCCCGGCGCCAGCTCCGGACCTGCACATTCTCCTCTCTAAACCTTCTGCCACTCTAAAACCCCATCAGCTCTCCTTTCAACTGGCTCAAAGGGAGCCTACTTATACATCTACTGCTCGAACAGGTTCAAGGTTCTCAGGTTCAAACTGCCCTACTACTCTGCCTCTTTTAGAGCCTGGACTACAGATCCTCTTCAGGCAATCTATCAGCAGAATTTATCTACGATATCCAATTCATCCCATTTATTATCCATTTATTTAATTTATTATCCAATTTATCAACGACCTTCAGCTGTCAGTTATCAACTGAAAGCAAAAGCCAGCCAGCCTTTACCCTGGTAGTCCCTGGTGGTGCGGGGCGGAGGGGCGAGGTCGAGCAGAAGGATGTTCTCGGTGCGGAAGCGGAGGGCCAGTGGCCCGTTGCGGGGTCCGCCGGCCGCAGCCTGGCGAGCCGACTCGCAGATTGGACGTCGCTGGCCGGCGTAGGCCACTGGGCGTTCAGCTGACGTCGGCGCCTGCTCACTCGACTCTGCGATGTTTCAGGCTGTTTATAAGTAGTTGGAACTCGTTGCCGCCATTAATTGTAGTATGTGGACGTAGGCTGTATATTGAGCTTACAGAAGATGTCAATAAAGTCATGATACCATTTGTGCGGTACTGAAAGATTCCACTGGAATTTTATTCAAGAGCTTTTTACATAACTGGATCCATGATCATACCCCCTAAGGAGCAAAGAAGGCGCAATCAATTGAACTTTAGAGCTTGAAGTGTGGAAAACTAGAGATTTGCATCAATTGCCAAAAATTATGGCGCTGAATGAAAATTGTATTTAGAAACCATTTTGTTGGGCTCGGCTTTAACGAGCGGATGAATAGGAAGACTATATTTTGAAGCAATGGTCTCCACTTCAGTTCAAACTCTACTTCAAGCATAAGTCTTTGCCTAAACTTTTGGAACTTAGAAGTTTTAACAAAGGCTTATGCTTGAAGTAGAGTTTAAACTAACTAAGTTTGAGCCGAGTTTGAACTGACTAGCTTAAAGTTGAGTTAAATAGAGTTTGTCAAAAAAACACTGGCAAGTTGTAATTGATGCCAGCCAAAGTGCTGAAAGGTGGTTGAGTGGGTTTTGGATACCTGAGCAGAGGTTCTGTCGATGATGGAGTCGGCTCCGCCTCTAGTCCCACAGAGGAGCTTGGACTCCATGGCGGCGATCTTGGCAGCCATCGCCCGCTGCTCCCCGCGCCGCCTTTCCAGCTCCCCAGCTCGCTCCTCTATCCCACTGCACACAGCGAGCCTCTTCTCTTTCAAGCCTTTATCCAACAAGGCTTGCCCACGGAGGCTGCCAATTGAGGAGCGGAGAGGGTTTGCAGATTTATCATTGATCTATTCATGCGTCCATGCTAAAGGCCATTAGAGCTGGTAGCCTAAGAGAGACAAAAGAGTTCCAAAGCCAGATTTTGGGCGCTGCTAATGAACCTGAGCAGCTTGGACTTCTCCTCGGCAATGATGCTGGTGTTCTGAAGGATGGCCTGACGCTCCTGCTCCAGTCTTGCCTCCTGCTCTCTGAGCCATTCCTCCTCGTCCAGCTCCTCGCCCTCTTCTTCCACGCCTTCCCCGTCTTCGCCCACTCGAGGCTTCCGCCGGCGGCGGCGCTTGGCGGAGCCGCCGCGTTTCTCCAACTGCGCTTTCAGCCTGTCAATTGGAGCGGACTGCTTTCTTCTGGCTGCATTCGGCAATGGTTGGGGATTCTGAGTCATTCAAATTTGCTGAAAGTGAGAAAACGGCTATCGATGCAAAAAGCTATGTCAGAGAGCATCGCTTTATTGGAAATGTATGTATTGGTTGTTGTAGATGGCATATAGATGTAGATGGCACAAAAAGCTGATAATCAGTCAAATTTGTTAAAGAAATTATCAGCTTTTTGTGCCAGTTGGGGCCGCTCTTCATAAAGCATTTGCTTGCTTTAAAATCAGAATGGCACCAAAGAAATTGAAAATTTTGGGAAAAATTTAAACTCAGGAAACATTTTGAGAAAAAAAGTGATTAAATGATAGCAACAAAATAGTAGTTGTACTATCCTATTTTCCAAAAATGTATGCAGGCAAAGTCAGCATGATAATTTTGGCTGACGGAAATGTCTGCAAAAATGCATTTGAACTTTCTAGAGCACCTCATTGGGAGTTTACGGCTAGACCCGAAAAAAATGCAGGTACTGACATCTAATTTCCATAAAACCAGCTCAAATGGTCCGAAAACTGACTTGGCAATCTCCTCCTGGAACTCTCTGAGTAGGGCGTCTTTGGGGTCTTCGTTGATCTTCGGCTTGTTCTTGATGTTCTTGGCCCGGTTGGCATATCTCAGAGTGCTCAGCGTCTCCTTAAACCACACTTCCATTCAAACTCAACAAACAAATCCATAAATCCCTAGATCCCCCTAAAACTTAACCAAAAATTGATTCCCTCTAAAACCCGCAAAACCCTCTTAACATCGTAATTGTAGTTGGCGGGGCCGTTTTTGGCGACCATGACGGTCTTGGCGTTGCCGCCCAGTGAGTCCTGGAGGAGGCGGGTGAGCTTGGAGTCCCGGTAGGGCACATGGCTGCTCTTCCCGTCCACCAGGGCCGAGATGACGTTGCCCAGAGCGGAGAGGGAGAGGTTGATCTTCGTCGCCTCCTTGAAGCGTTGCCCAAAAACCCTCCTAACATCGTAGTTGTAGTTGGCGGGGCCAATGTTGGCGACCATGACGGTCTTGGCGTTGCCGCCCAGTGAGTCCTGGAGGAGGCGGGTGAGCTTGGAGTCCCGGTAGGGCACATGGCTGCTCTTCCCGTCCACCAGGGCCGAGATGACGTTGCCCAGAGCGGAGAGGGAGAGGTTGATCTTCGTCGCCTCCTTGAAGCGTTGCCCAAAAACCCTCCTAACATCGTAGTTGTAGTTGGTGGGGCCGATGTTGGCGACCATGACGGTCTTGGCGTTGCCGCCCAGTGAGTCCTGGAGGAGGCGGGTGAGCTTGGAGTCCCGGTAGGGCACATGGCTGCTCTTCCCGTCCACCAGGGCCGAGATGACGTTGCCCAGAGCGGAGAGGGAGAGGTTGATCTTCGTCGCCTCCTTGAAGCGTTGCCCAAAAACCCTCCTAACATCGTAGTTGTAGTTGGCGGGGCCGATGTTGGCGACCATGACGGTCTTGGCGTTGCCGCCCAGTGAGTCCTGGAGGAGGCGGGTGAGCTTGGAGTCCCGGTAGGGCACATGGCTGCTCTTCCCGTCCACCAGGGCCGAGATGACGTTGCCCAGAGCGGAGAGGGAGAGGTTGATCTTCGTCGCCTCCTTGAAGCGTTGCCCAAAAACCCTCCTAACATCGTAGTTGTAGTTGGCGGGGCCGATGTTGGCGACCATGACGGTCTTGGCGTTGCCGCCCAGTGAGTCCTGGAGGAGGCGGGTGAGCTTGGAGTCCCGGTAGGGCACATGGCTGCTCTTCCCGTCCACCAGGGCCGAGATGACGTTGCCCAGAGCGGAGAGGGAGAGGTTGATCTTCGTCGCCTCCTTGAAGCGTTGCCCAAAAACCCTCCTAACATCGTAGTTGTAGTTGGCGGGGCCGATGTTGGCGACCATGACGGTCTTGGCGTTGCCGCCCAGTGAGTCCTGGAGGAGGCGGGTGAGCTTGGAGTCCCGGTAGGGCACATGGCTGCTCTTCCCGTCCACCAGGGCCGAGATGACGTTGCCCAGAGCGGAGAGGGAGAGGTTGATCTTCGTCGCCTCCTTGAAGCGTTGCCCAAAAACCCTCCTAACATCGTAGTTGTAGTTGGCGGGGCCGATGTTGGCGACCATGACGGTCTTGGCGTTGCCGCCCAGTGAGTCCTGGAGGAGGCGGGTGAGCTTGGAGTCCCGGTAGGGCACATGGCTGCTCTTCCCGTCCACCAGGGCCGAGATGACGTTGCCCAGAGCGGAGAGGGAGAGGTTGATCTTCGTCGCCTCCTTGAAGCGTTGCCCAAAAACCCTCCTAACATCGTAGTTGTAGTTGGCGGGGCCGATGTTGGCGACCATGACGGTCTTGGCGTTGCCGCCCAGTGAGTCCTGGAGGAGGCGGGTGAGCTTGGAGTCCCGGTAGGGCACATGGCTGCTCTTCCCGTCCACCAGGGCCGAGATGACGTTGCCCAGAGCGGAGAGGGAGAGGTTGATCTTCGTCGCCTCCTTGAAGCGTTGCCCAAAAACCCTCCTAACATCGTAGTTGTAGTTGGCGGGGCCGATGTTGGCGACCATGACGGTCTTGGCGTTGCCGCCCAGTGAGTCCTGGAGGAGGCGGGTGAGCTTGGAGTCCCGGTAGGGCACATGGCTGCTCTTCCCGTCCACCAGGGCCGAGATGACGTTGCCCAGAGCGGAGAGGGAGAGGTTGATCTTCGTCGCCTCCTTGAAGCGTTGCCCAAAAACCCTCCTAACATCGTAGTTGTAGTTGGCGGGGCCGATGTTGGCGACCATGACGGTCTTGGCGTTGCCGCCCAGTGAGTCCTGGAGGAGGCGGGTGAGCTTGGAGTCCCGGTAGGGCACATGGCTGCTCTTCCCGTCCACCAGGGCCGAGATGACGTTGCCCAGAGCGGAGAGGGAGAGGTTGATCTTCGTCGCCTCCTTGAAGCGTTGCCCAAAAACCCTCCTAACATCGTAGTTGTAGTTGGCGGGGCCGATGTTGGCGACCATGACGGTCTTGGCGTTGCCGCCCAGTGAGTCCTGGAGGAGGCGGGTGAGCTTGGAGTCCCGGTAGGGCACATGGCTGCTCTTCCCGTCCACCAGGGCCGAGATGACGTTGCCCAGAGCGGAGAGGGAGAGGTTGATCTTCGTCGCCTCCTTGAAGCGTTGCCCAAAAACCCTCCTAACATCGTAGTTGTAGTTGGCGGGGCCGATGTTGGCGACCATGACGGTCTTGGCGTTGCCGCCCAGTGAGTCCTGGAGGAGGCGGGTGAGCTTGGAGTCCCGGTAGGGCACATGGCTGCTCTTCCCGTCCACCAGGGCCGAGATGACGTTGCCCAGAGCGGAGAGGGAGAGGTTGATCTTCGTCGCCTCCTTGAAGCGTTGCCCAAAAACCCTCCTAACATCGTAGTTGTAGTTGGCGGGGCCGATGTTGGCGACCATGACGGTCTTGGCGTTGCCGCCCAGTGAGTCCTGGAGGAGGCGGGTGAGCTTGGAGTCCCGGTAGGGCACATGGCTGCTCTTCCCGTCCACCAGGGCCGAGATGACGTTGCCCAGAGCGGAGAGGGAGAGGTTGATCTTCGTCGCCTCCTTGAAGCGTTGCCCAAAAACCCTCCTAACATCGTAGTTGTAGTTGGCGGGGCCGATGTTGGCGACCATGACGGTCTTGGCGTTGCCGCCCAGTGAGTCCTGGAGGAGGCGGGTGAGCTTGGAGTCCCGGTAGGGCACATGGCTGCTCTTCCCGTCCACCAGGGCCGAGATGACGTTGCCCAGAGCGGAGAGGGAGAGGTTGATCTTCGTCGCCTCCTTGAAGCGTTGCCCAAAAACCCTCCTAACATCGTAGTTGTAGTTGGCGGGGCCGATGTTGGCGACCATGACGGTCTTGGCGTTGCCGCCCAGTGAGTCCTGGAGGAGGCGGGTGAGCTTGGAGTCCCGGTAGGGCACATGGCTGCTCTTCCCGTCCACCAGGGCCGAGATGACGTTGCCCAGAGCGGAGAGGGAGAGGTTGATCTTCGTCGCCTCCTTGAAGCGTTGCCCAAAAACCCTCCTAACATCGTAGTTGTAGTTGGCGGGGCCGATGTTGGCGACCATGACGGTCTTGGCGTTGCCGCCCAGTGAGTCCTGGAGGAGGCGGGTGAGCTTGGAGTCCCGGTAGGGCACATGGCTGCTCTTCCCGTCCACCAGGGCCGAGATGACGTTGCCCAGAGCGGAGAGGGAGAGGTTGATCTTCGTCGCCTCCTTGAAGCGTTGCCCAAAAACCCTCCTAACATCGTAGTTGTAGTTGGCGGGGCCGATGTTGGCGACCATGACGGTCTTGGCGTTGCCGCCCAGTGAGTCCTGGAGGAGGCGGGTGAGCTTGGAGTCCCGGTAGGGCACATGGCTGCTCTTCCCGTCCACCAGGGCCGAGATGACGTTGCCCAGAGCGGAGAGGGAGAGGTTGATCTTCGTCGCCTCCTTGAAGCGTTGCCCAAAAACCCTCCTAACATCGTAGTTGTAGTTGGCGGGGCCGATGTTGGCGACCATGACGGTCTTGGCGTTGCCGCCCAGTGAGTCCTGGAGGAGGCGGGTGAGCTTGGAGTCCCGGTAGGGCACATGGCTGCTCTTCCCGTCCACCAGGGCCGAGATGACGTTGCCCAGAGCGGAGAGGGAGAGGTTGATCTTCGTCGCCTCCTTGAAGCGTTGCCCAAAAACCCTCCTAACATCGTAGTTGTAGTTGGCGGGGCCGATGTTGGCGACCATGACGGTCTTGGCGTTGCCGCCCAGTGAGTCCTGGAGGAGGCGGGTGAGCTTGGAGTCCCGGTAGGGCACATGGCTGCTCTTCCCGTCCACCAGGGCCGAGATGACGTTGCCCAGAGCGGAGAGGGAGAGGTTGATCTTCGTCGCCTCCTTGAAGCGTTGCCCAAAAACCCTCCTAACATCGTAGTTGTAGTTGGCGGGGCCGATGTTGGCGACCATGACGGTCTTGGCGTTGCCGCCCAGTGAGTCCTGGAGGAGGCGGGTGAGCTTGGAGTCCCGGTAGGGCACATGGCTGCTCTTCCCGTCCACCAGGGCCGAGATGACGTTGCCCAGAGCGGAGAGGGAGAGGTTGATCTTCGTCGCCTCCTTGAAGCGTTGCCCAAAAACCCTCCTAACATCGTAGTTGTAGTTGGCGGGGCCGATGTTGGCGACCATGACGGTCTTGGCGTTGCCGCCCAGTGAGTCCTGGAGGAGGCGGGTGAGCTTGGAGTCCCGGTAGGGCACATGGCTGCTCTTCCCGTCCACCAGGGCCGAGATGACGTTGCCCAGAGCGGAGAGGGAGAGGTTGATCTTCGTCGCCTCCTTGAAGCGTTGCCCAAAAACCCTCCTAACATCGTAGTTGTAGTTGGCGGGGCCGATGTTGGCGACCATGACGGTCTTGGCGTTGCCGCCCAGTGAGTCCTGGAGGAGGCGGGTGAGCTTGGAGTCCCGGTAGGGCACATGGCTGCTCTTCCCGTCCACCAGGGCCGAGATGACGTTGCCCAGAGCGGAGAGGGAGAGGTTGATCTTCGTCGCCTCCTTGAAGCGTTGCCCAAAAACCCTCCTAACATCGTAGTTGTAGTTGGCGGGGCCGATGTTGGCGACCATGACGGTCTTGGCGTTGCCGCCCAGTGAGTCCTGGAGGAGGCGGGTGAGCTTGGAGTCCCGGTAGGGCACATGGCTGCTCTTCCCGTCCACCAGGGCCGAGATGACGTTGCCCAGAGCGGAGAGGGAGAGGTTGATCTTCGTCGCCTCCTTGAAGCGTTGCCCAAAAACCCTCCTAACATCGTAGTTGTAGTTGGCGGGGCCGATGTTGGCGACCATGACGGTCTTGGCGTTGCCGCCCAGTGAGTCCTGGAGGAGGCGGGTGAGCTTGGAGTCCCGGTAGGGCACATGGCTGCTCTTCCCGTCCACCAGGGCCGAGATGACGTTGCCCAGAGCGGAGAGGGAGAGGTTGATCTTCGTCGCCTCCTTGAAGCGTTGCCCAAAAACCCTCCTAACATCGTAGTTGTAGTTGGCGGGGCCGATGTTGGCGACCATGATGGTCTTGGCGTTGCCGCCCAGTGAGTCCTGGAGGAGGCGGGTGAGCTTGGAGTCCCGGTAGGGCACATGGCTGCTCTTCCCGTCCACCAGGGCCGAGATGACGTTGCCCAGAGCGGAGAGGGAGAGGTTGATCTTCGTCGCCTCCTTGAACCGCTCCCCCTGTGCAGTTGTCTTTTGTTCAATCATTCACTTTGTGAATGGAGAAGTCACTTGGAGAAGATTAGAGCTCTCAAAGAGTGCGGATCAGGAGTTGGGCTCTTTGATGTGCGGCCTTTGATGGTATTATAAGGTGTCTGGCAGCTTTTAGAATTGGGGAGAAAGTTATATGTCACCTTCTGGGACTTGAGCCTTAACATGCTCAGATTGGAATAGTAAGATGGAAACGTGTAATTTAGCAGCTAGCTGAGCTAGACAAAGGCCGTTGTTCATAAGAAAGCCTAAGATTAAAACGAAGTCTGAACAAGGGATTTGGCAAATGCGGAAATATGCAAAGGGAGAAGGAGAACAAAGCATAGAATGTGGAATACAAAGGCCAGGGTTAATGAGCTGGCCCAACTAAAACCCCTCCGCCATGCCTAAGCCTAAAATTCAGCCAAAAGCTATGCACTAGTTCACTAACTACTCTTTCACTTTCCTTCCCTCCCAAAAGAAGATGGCAGAAAACGTGTGCACTAACTCCTTCAAACATTGTTCGTCCAAGTAGCCCCGTCGAATGTAAAAGCAAACTACAACTACACCTGTGGCAATCACCTGTAAAAACTGTAAATTGCTTGAATAATTTCAATAAAAAGGGGCCGATACAAAAGGCCAGCTCATTAACTCTGGCCCAACTAACCCCCCATTGCCAGACCTCTAAGCCTGACTACTCTTCACGAAAAGAATATGGCAGAATGAGTGGGGGGGGGGCAGAGAATAGGCAGGGAATAGGCAGAGAATAGGCAGGGAATAGGCAGAGAATAGGCAGGGAATAGGCAGAGAATAGGCAGGGAATAGGAACCGTGGCCCCGGTCTTGGCCTGTCGTTCGCTGCCGGCCAGATCGACGAGGTTGAGGCGACCGACGCGGATGTGAGCCTTGCCGTCGGGGCCCGCGACGGCACACTCCACCGTCACCAGGAAGAGGGCGTGGCTGCGGCTGCTGTGCTCGTTCATGTTCGTGGAGCCCACCTGGAATCACGGCCTTCTTGCTTTTCTTTACAAAATCATTTTCTGCTGCCGTGAAAATGTATGTCTGCCTTTTTGTCGTCTTGCAGATTTGGGTGGCTGCATTTGGACAATCGAGGTTGAGATTATTTTTGATGGACTTGAAGAGGATATGAAACTTTTTGAGGAAAGACTGGGGTGAGTAGATTGAAGACTAAATGTGTTCGAAAATATTAGAGCTAAACTTAGATGCAAAGAGCTAAATCTAGGGCAGTAGGAACTCGAATGACTAAAAAATCTTTATTTCAAATTTCCTAAAAATTACTCCGCTGGCTGCCTCTGGATGCTGGAAATATTTCCTGCTGCTTCAAGCGCCTGTTTTACATGCGGCGTCTATCTTTGGCGTCAGAAATATTTAATATGCCTTGCCTATTGTCCCTTTGTTCCGATTTCCGCGCGAAGAATACGACATCACTTCTCTTTAATAACCCCTAAAATTGGGCCGGCCAACTCTACTGCAGCACAAAGAAGACACTCACGGGGCAGCCTGGTAGGCCTCACACGCAAGCCTCCTCAGACATCCCCTTTATAATGCCTCCTACTACGCCAGTCCTCTTCATATCCACTCCACAGCCTCCAACTTTCCAGCCTCACCTGTCCTCCTGAGTCCTGAGTTCCCTCCCAAAAACTATGGAGCTCAAGCTGATCTCTCTCCTGCTCGCCCTGGCCTGGCTCAGCTGTCAGGTAGTGTAAGGGAGGCTGGCAGAGCAAGGAAGGAGTGGTGGTGGATTGAGGCGGTTTTGGGGGCTGTTCAGGTGACGGACTTTGGATCGCTGAAGCTGTGTCCGGCGGGCGGACGATCTTTCCTGATGGCCTGGAGCATCGCCTGCGAGATGAAGCGACGCAAGAAACGCAGCACCAGTGAGTCTTTTCCTTTGCCTTTGACAAACAGCTAGGCTACATCAGCTGCCTTTGCCGTCAGACGACAATCTTCCTCTCTGTCAAGACCTAATGCAGGCTTGAACTGGGGTTAAACTTGCAGAGGGGACTGGGAAGACGGCTGCAGGGCTGCAAAGCGGTCAGAAGGGGAAGAGACTGCTGACGGTTGGTGCCCATTGGTCTGGACCTAAAAGAGCCTAATGAACCAGAAAATGTTTTTCCAGCCAAAAGACGCTCGCCCTGCCACGCTGATGGAGATCACGGCCATCTGCTGCCTGGTGGGCTGCGAGATTCGCGACCTCCTCCCCTACTGTGACCCGTTCAGCAACTGAGACTAGGCACTATAGACTCCCCAGCCTTAGGCGCTAGTATCCCGACGTTCCTTTTCTTCCCCTTACCTCGCTTTGACCACAATTACGCCTCTTATCTTGTGCCCGAATTTCTAGCCAGCTAGGATTGCTCGACTGATTCTCTGGTGCAGAATTGGCGAAATCGCTCAAACTGGCAGCTGTTCTGCAGGGTCATGATTCAGTGGTCATAGGTGATGATGATTGGAAAGGCTTCCGCAAATGTCTTTCATTATGAAGCATGGATTTTAAGCGAATGTCTCAAAATTCTTTGATTTGCTGAAACCTTGGAGAGTGCATTACCAAAGAACTTCTGTTTGCATCAACAATTGTTTGCTTTAGAAGCCTGAAACAACACTTCAACTTCAAAACGTCAAAATAACGACTTTTAACTTAAACCAACGCAGTATCTATGAATTGGCAAAATAAAAAAAAATTAGGCTAGCTTCGGCAAGATTTTGGCATTTTCCCAAATCACCTCCTTTTTTAGAAATGTTAGCTTTGATAAATTGCTCCTTGTGAAAACTGCCGCAGTGTTCTGGGGTCTCATTTGACTGACTAGCAGTTGCAGACAGGTGCCTTTTGCATGCTATTGTCAGAAGGACAGTGCACACAGTCTTCAATCGTTGAGGAGGGTATCAGTCACAGTCCTCATCGTTTAGAATACAGCCTAATATTAAAATTAAAATGCCAGATTCCACTGTCCTATCCGCGTCACCCGTGAACTCTTGCCTCGTGAACTTGCAGATTTAGGTGCTTAGATTTAGATCCTTTAGACGAAAGCCACAAATGTTAATTAAACGTGTCCCAGACGTCAGGTGGTGACGTCCCGTGATTCGGAGTCGCACCCTCTAATCAAGATTCATTATTTTTAGAATGATTAATAATCCTGATAAAATGCCTTTTTTTGGACCTTGCTAACTAGAAAATTCTTGAGTATATGTCCCTTTTCGCTAAGAAAAATCCCGCGATGCCCATCCTATGCTGCATCTTTAAAAGGCATTAGTTTTGGTCAAATATCAAGATATGACTTGGGTTTAGGCCAAAGCTTTGTTTTCAAAAATTAAATTTAAATGCCAGTTAGATCAGCAGCCCTAATGGTCTTGTCGCGGAAAAACAAGTTTATAATTTTCAGAAAAAATATGCAATATTGTGTGTGTTTGATCATGGAGTTCTTTGAAATAATCAAAATGCTCCCAAGCTTATTCAGTGAGCAAAAACACTGCATATTTTCAGCACAAATTAAGGCTAGGTTCAGTTCCAAACACGTTTTTCTCGGCCAAGTGCATCAATTCTCTCAATTCTTGTCCTTTCTTGTCCACAAAATGTTCAAATCAGGCAATTTTCCTCAAAAATAGCAAAAAAACAATTCAAAATTCAGCCGAATAGACAGGAAATCGAGGAAGCATCCTAAACTAAAAGTGACAGGAAAATCATGTGGTGGGGTACACGTGATCGAGGTCCTTCCTGATGGCATGATCAGACGCTGTCTCATAGCCTCGTTTCAAACGCCTCACTTTATCCCTCAAAGCCGAAACTACTGCCCTTATTAGGATGGCGCGCAAGATGCTCTACCTCCTGCTCCTCCAGACCTGGCTTGCCTGCCAGGTTTGCCTGGCCAATATTTAAAAAACCACTATTAGCTTCAATTTTACGCAAATACGCAAAAAATATTAAGCAGTTAGCAAACATGTTTCGCTTCTGCTCAAAAATTCACCTTGCACTCTCACTCAAAATTCCGACCAATCCTCTCAGACAGTCTCCATTCCTCCTCTGTCAGCAGGTTGTGCCAATTCCTGGGTAAGTTCTAGGCTGGTATTTGAGGTGCTAGTGCTGGGGGCGAAGGAGGTGCGCAAATTCGGCTCCCTCAAGCTCTGTCCGGCCGGCGGTCTCTCCTTCCTGATGGCCTGGAGCATTGCCTGCGAAATGAAGCGACGCAAGAAGCGCAGCCTCCGTTAGTAGTTTGGGGAACATTTTTTAAAAGAGCCTTCTAGAGTTTCTGCGGAAGTTCCAAGCCCGGGCTCAGTCACTAGCCAGAGCAACGGCCGTCCGCTGTGAACCTCTAGAATCAAAAGAGAAATGTTTTCTGACAGGGGGGCAATAGGAATTGACTTGCAGAGGAGGAGATGGGGGCCTCAAAAATGACTGGCAAAGCAGGGCTGCCGGACAAGCTGGATGCCAATCCGCCGAAAGTTGGCCAACAACTCAGTCTAGAGAGGCGAACTGGGAGTAGGAAGGTTTTTTTGCAGCCAAAAAACGCTCGCCCAGCCACGCTGATGGAGATCACAGCCATCTGCTGCCTGGTGGGCTGCGAGATTCGCGACCTCCTCCCCTACTGCGATCCCTTCAGCAACTGAGACTTTTCGGCCAACTATTCCCTATATCATAAAAATCCTTGTAGTTTCCCTGCATCTTTACTAGCCACAATAAGTGCTCATATTTCTAATAGGGCTAAGTTGGCTCAAATTTTGGTGAAAAATCTTTTGAGCGGTCTCTGGCACCACCGATTCGAGCCTATGCTTCCATTATTACCCGTTGACTTTTTTCCACTTCTTATTCGTAGCATTGTGATTGCTCAATGTTCTTTCTTTTGTCTCTCATTTCTACTTACAAGGAGCGAAGAAGAAGAATTCCTTTATAAGAAACAAAGCACAAAGGAATGCATTCCAAACATTTCTCATCGGCTTTGTAGGAATAGAATAAAATGGCCTGTTCCTGGGAAGCTTTTCATAAACCAGGAATAGAAATGAAATCAACGTAGAATTCAATGATCAAAAGATGTCCTTTCAATCAAAATACATCCGCTTCACTTGTGAACTTTGCCTTCTAGTTTAAGGGGTTTAGGCAAAGTTTTGGAAATTTGAACAAGTGCCAGTATTCCAAGAGAAACCTTCAGGCTCTTCCAGCCGTAATTGGAAAAAAAGGATTCGTGCTTCCGCTCTGTCCAATTAAAAGCCACCTGGAGCAACGCCCCTCTCTAATAAGGCACTGAGTCTTCTCAACCTTCCAGAAACTTTGTGGCATTTGGCAAGTATCACAAAGATCTTTTTAATGCGCTATTTTTTGAAGCGCTGCACCTTAGGATAGGTAGAAATGGCCAAGGAATATCAGAGGGAAATAAGGTGCCCTACCTTAAGATTTATGTCTTTCTTTAACTCAAAACTTATCGGAAGACTATTTATTTAAAGACCTCATTCCCTTCCCGCTAATTTAAAAGCTAAAGGCCTGCGCAAGGGTTGCTTGCCAAAGTCGGACATAATTCCAGAGCACAAAGCTTGTCCTTTCTGCACATCTGGGCTACTCCCATATTATGCGTGAATGCTATGCCCTCCCAATGAGTTCGGCGTCTTGTCCTCGAGAGGGCGAGCCAGCTAGAAGCAATCTGGCTCTCGAAGGAAGTTTTAAAAAAAAGCGAAAAGCATTCTCAACTGTCTTCTAAAACCCTCGGGTCCAGGTTTTGTGACTTAGTGAGGGCTTAGAGAAGAGCATTGCATACATTTCTTGCTTAGTCATTAGAAGAGGTGATATTGCAGCTAAAGATCAGAAACTATGGCAGCATTGCAAAGCAGATGATCGTTGGCACAAACTCTTTGCCCCCGGCTTTGACATCCTGTGGCATAAATTTATTAATCTAAACACGCCTAATTGTTTGAAAACTTTGCATGTTTTTTGAGCTAACGACTCAATAACCGAGAAAAAGGTTGCCATTTGTCATATTGCTGGTATTTTTTAATTTTTTCGCAGAAACTTTCCGCTTTTTGCTGCCATTTATTGCTTTATTTGCACCAAAAAAGGCAAGGCTGAGAAAAGTGGGTGACCTTGCGATTGGCGTTGCCGACGGACATGACGTGCTCAATCTCCTGGACGCTCTTGGTGGCGAAGGAGCTGAGGTCCTTGACGTAGACGCCGATGTCTGGGCGCTCCTTCAGCTCCAGCCGTTTGGCCTGGTCCTTGTTCAGGAGGTCCCGGATCTCCTCCTGGTAGATCTCCAGGTAGGAGGCTGATAAAAGTGGGTGACCTTGCGATTGGCGTTGCCGACGGACATGACGTGCTCAATCTCCTGGACGCTCTTGGTGGCGAAGGAGCTGAGGTCCTTGACGTAGACGCCGATGTCTGGGCGCTCCTTCAGCTCCAGCCGTTTGGCCTGGTCCTTGTTCAGGAGGTCCCGGATCTCCTCCTGGTAGATCTCCAGGTAGGAGGCTCGCACCTGCGAACGGAAGATGAGTTGGGAGGCAGCAGAGGAGATAGGGAAGAAGTATTTTTCTCCTTTTGAAGTATTTTTCGTTTTGCTACGATTGCTCGTGCAGATGATTTATATTTAAAAAAAGCAGGGGAAAGGAGAATAGAGCAGAGGTCCAAGCAGATTCAGTGAAAAAGAGTAAGTGACCAGGTACTGCTCGTTGGCGGAGGCGGCAATGTGGCGAAAGATGTGCTCGAAGGAGTTGGGGATGACGCCGCGGTTTTCGGGATCCGAGCGCACGCCTTCCATAGTGTACGTCTTCCCGGTGCCTCAATTTTCCTAATTATTCAAAGCAATTAAATATTTGGGCATTTGCCGATCCTTCTATCAATTTTAAAAAGAATTGTAAAGTTGTTCATGCAAAAAAATTTTGGGGCAAAAAACTGCACCGGAATTTGATAAATTTGGGGCTTTTATTTCCCTTTATTTTCTCAAGGATGTAGGCGGGCAGCTTAAGCATATTACTTTCGTCTTACATTCAAAAATTTAGCAAAACCAATTGGAATGAAATTGAGCTTTTTAATGCAATAATTTGATATAATTTTGGCGTTCTTCTATTAGTTTTCTACACACCTGTTTGTCCATAGGCGAATATGGTGCCATTGAATCCTTCCAGCACCGATTCTACCAGCCCGCGAAAAGTTTCGTCGTATAAATCTTGCTGCTTCGAACTGAAAAATGTTTGTCATTGGGAGGGGACAAATGCCATGAAGTCACGTTTTGGAGCAGTATTTTCAGTCTAAAATGATTACTCGATGCCGTAGACAGCGTCGAAGGTGAATTCTTTCGCTTCGGTGGCTCCCTCCGGATGCTTGACAGTGATTGCACCTCTTCTCGAATCCACGTCCACTGTGCTGCATTATTTCAAACCATCAAAAAACGCCGATTTCACAGTTCATGGCTTAAGCCTGTTTTCAACGCCGCATAAATAATGTCATTCCTTTAGGACAACACAATCCCCTTAAAATCATTCCATCTTTGTCAGGCGCTTCTTAAGTATGGACATCCATAACCCGTACAATCTAGCAAAAATTCAAAAAAAAAATTGCAAAAATATTTCCACTTAAATATAGCCAAGTCCACAAAAACTCCCCAGCCCAACCTCTGATGGCCCTGGCCGATCTCCTGCTGGCTGAGCGGACGACAGCGGACGACCACTTTGACGCTCTCATCCTTGGACTTGGCCATCCTTCCCTCACAGACAGCAGAAGGCTCAGTGCGGCCGCTGACCCAGTGGGGTAGCCATGACTACCGCCACTCCTTCCCCTCCCACAGAGCCGGAAAGAAGCCTCCGCCGCTCAATAAATGCAGAGCAGCACAGCCCCCCCCCCCAGGCCCCCAACCAAACAACAGCAGCTTCCTAGGGGCTTAGCGTAGGTATGCAACTGCGCAGATTTGGATGGCGCATTGGGTAGAAGAAGAAGCGATGTGAAGAGCAGTGCAAAGGGAGAGAGTGATGTAAAGCAGAGCTGTCGATGGTGCTGCAGCTGCTGAAACGCCTCTACTCACGCCACCTCTTCCTCACCAATACTTTCACGTTGATCAGCCTTAGAGGCACTTCATATATGGGCATTTTAATAGTCAATGTAAGTTAAGAGGCGATATGTGGTCATTTCAAGGAGTTGTCTTTTTTGGAAAAGTCAATGTGATATGAATCAGAAACACATGTCGTTTCTACTGATATCGCGTTGAAGTCTTGCTTTATTATTCCTTAAAATACCTCTAAACATGCTTGCTGCCTGGATACCAGTAGATGCATGAGATGGGACTAATCTGATTCTAATTAGGACGAGTTAAGCTGCTGGATGTATAGGTGGTGAAGAAATGAAGGCTGGCTGCAGGTGCGGGGGTCTGTTGGCGCTGGGCGATGGTGTGCAGCAGAACCTGGAGCGTCGAGATGCCGTCGTCGCACACTGGCACTACAACTGGTCCCGCACAGGTTTGCACCTAGAGCTCATTTCCTTCGCTTTCCACTCCTGACCTAGATCCGGTTGACAAACAAATAAATGTGAGACATGATTTTGACAATCGCTGACAAAATCTTGTCAATCCATTTTTGTAGACCAATATTTTGATTGATCTGAAACTGCCAAGTTCCAGACTAAATTTAAGCAGCGAAGCCTTTTTGATGATCACTATCAATGATTGCTAGTCTGTCGGCCCCAAAGTTTCCATTCATTGAGTGCTTGCCAAAATTATTTGTCCTAGGCAGCCTCTGGGCTGTTTTTGGTCCAAATTCTTTTCTGAGTGTCCTATATCTGTCTTCATTGAGGATGCGAGAAAGAGCAGAAGATGCAAGACAATGAATGGGATAACCGGAAACAAATGTCAGGGCGAATGTTTCTGGTCGGCCTGGTGCTGGGTCCGCTGTCACACTGGTGGTACGGGGCCCTAGATCGCATCTACCCAGCCCCCATCTTTCGCAACGTCGCTCGCAAGATCCTGCTCGACCAGCTGTTCGGGGCGCCTACCTTCAACCTCGTTTTCATCTACGGTCTAGGCTCCATGTTTCTTGGCCGAGGAAGGGCTAGTTGTGGGGATCAAGTTTCAAATTAGAGCCTTTTTGTCTAAAATTGAAATAGTGAGTGACTAAAAAAATAATGCCTGAAGAGCGCATTTCTGTCACTATTTTCAATTAAAAGAAAAGTTTTGAGGATTTTGTAACTTTGCCTATTATTGTAATTGTGAAATGCGGCAAACAAATATTGGTTGACAGGCATGGCGAGAATGGAGGGTAAATCCAGCTTAAAAGCACTGGAGGAGTTTGCGGCCAAATTTCCCTTCGTCTACATGGTATTCGTTTTTTCGAAGTTTGACGGCTCCAATAATTATAAAAACCGCTCGAATCTAAAAACGCTAATAGAGGCAACGGTAAAAATTCCTATTGAATTAAATTGAATTATGTTCAAATGATTCGATTATTGTTAAAAAGTTGAATTTGGGCAAACCTTAAGCAAGGCTACTGCAATTCTTAGCCTTTGGCAAATATTTTCAAATGTCTTCCCACAGGGACCCAAGGTATGGTCAGAATCGAATGCACAATGTCCCATCGTAGAGAATCCCATTTGTGAAAAGGCCAAATATAGAGCTAGCTTAAAGCTAAAATCTTCGTGCCTCTAGCAAGAGAAAGAAGGCAAAATGTCAAATGTGAGAAAGAACAGAATAATGCCTTCTTAACAGGCTGAGCATGTCATTTAGCTTGTAAAGGTAACAGGTGCTCTTCTAATTATAAGGGCTATTTTCAAGGAAAAAAGTCTGTTTAGGGACTGAAGTAGAGAGGGTAGCATACCAATATGACCATAAATTCGTACCAATAGGACCAAAAAGAGATTACCACTGTGGAAGTTGCTTGGCCCATTCCAAGCATGCCTGCTACCGGGGGAGGCACTAAGTCTTTGCCTTTGTTATTTTGCATTTTTACATCTCATATATTTCAAAAAAAGGCGAAAACTTAGTGCGAAGACTTCCTCCTAAAATTCGCCCGTGTTTGCCCCTTCAAGGAAGATCTATTTGCCTTCTACTGCTCTCCGTTGCTTCCTCCCCTTTTGCACTCTGCTTATGTTTCCCGCTGCTTCTCCTTAGCTTTTGGCCAATTCTCATGGTCTGAAGTTTCCTGGGAGGCAGGCCAGGAGGAAGAAAGGACGTTCACTGACGCAGCCTCATCGCCTTCCTCTCCCCACATCTTTGCTGCTTTGCTCCTTTCGCACTCTGCTTATGTTTCCCGCTGCTTCTCCTTAGCTTTTGGCCAATTCTCATGGTCTGAAGTTTCCTGGGAGGCAGGCCAGGAGGAAGAAAGGACGTTCACTGACGCAGCCTCATCGCCTTCCTCTCCCCACATCTTTGCTGCTTTGCTCCTTTCGCACTCTGCTTATGTTTCCCGCTGCTTCTCCTTAGCTTTTGGCCAATTCTCATGGTCTGAAGTTTCCTGGGAGGCAGGCCAGGAGGAAGAAAGGACGTTCACTGACGCAGCCTCATCGCCTTCCTCTCCCCACATCTTTGCTGCTTTGCTCCTTTCGCACTCTGCTTATGTTTCCCGCTGCTTCTCCTTAGCTTTTGGCCAATTCTCATGGTCTGAAGTTTCCTGGGAGGCAGGCCAGGAGGAAGAAAGGACGTTCACTGACGCAGCCTCATCGCCTTCCTCTCCCCACATCTTTGCTGCTTTGCTCCTTTCGCACTCTGCTTATGTTTCCCGCTGCTTCTCCTTAGCTTTTGGCCAATTCTCATGGTCTGAAGTTTCCTGGGAGGCAGGCCAGGAGGAAGAAAGGACGTTCACTGACGCAGCCTCATCGCCTTCCTCTCCCCACATCTTTGCTGCTTTGCTCCTTTCGCACTCTGCTTATGTTTCCCGCTGCTTCTCCTTAGCTTTTGGCCAATTCTCATGGTCTGAAGTTTCCTGGGAGGCAGGCCAGGAGGAAGAAAGGACGTTCACTGACGCAGCCTCATCGCCTTCCTCTCCCCACATCTTTGCTGCTTTGCTCCTTTCGCACTCTGCTTATGTTTCCCGCTGCTTCTCCTTAGCTTTTGGCCAATTCTCATGGTCTGAAGTTTCCTGGGAGGCAGGCCAGGAGGAAGAAAGGACGTTCACTGACGCAGCCTCATCGCCTTCCTCTCCCCACATCTTTGCTGCTTTGCTCCTTTCGCACTCTGCTTATGTTTCCCGCTGCTTCTCCTTAGCTTTTGGCCAATTCTCATGGTCTGAAGTTTCCTGGGAGGCAGGCCAGGAGGAAGAAAGGACGTTCACTGACGCAGCCTCATCGCCTTCCTCTCCCCACATCTTTGCTGCTTTGCTCCTTTCGCACTCTGCTTATGTTTCCCGCTGCTTCTCCTTAGCTTTTGGCCAATTCTCATGGTCTGAAGTTTCCTGGGAGGCAGGCCAGGAGGAAGAAAGGACGTTCACTGACGCAGCCTCATCGCCTTCCTCTCCCCACATCTTTGCTGCTTTGCTCCTTTCGCACTCTGCTTATGTTTCCCGCTGCTTCTCCTTAGCTTTTGGCCAATTCTCATGGTCTGAAGTTTCCTGGGAGGCAGGCCAGGAGGAAGAAAGGACGTTCACTGACGCAGCCTCATCGCCTTCCTCTCCCCACATCTTTGCTGCTTTGCTCCTTTCGCACTCTGCTTATGTTTCCCGCTGCTTCTCCTTAGCTTTTGGCCAATTCTCATGGTCTGAAGTTTCCTGGGAGGCAGGCCAGGAGGAAGAAAGGACGTTCACTGACGCAGCCTCATCGCCTTCCTCTCCCCACATCTTTGCTGCTTTGCTCCTTTCGCACTCTGCTTATGTTTCCCGCTGCTTCTCCTTAGCTTTTGGCCAATTCTCATGGTCTGAAGTTTCCTGGGAGGCAGGCCAGGAGGAAGAAAGGACGTTCACTGACGCAGCCTCATCGCCTTCCTCTCCCCACATCTTTGCTGCTTTGCTCCTTTCGCACTCTGCTTATGTTTCCCGCTGCTTCTCCTTAGCTTTTGGCCAATTCTCATGGTCTGAAGTTTCCTGGGAGGCAGGCCAGGAGGAAGAAAGGACGTTCACTGACGCAGCCTCATCGCCTTCCTCTCCCCACATCTTTGCTGCTTTGCTCCTTTCGCACTCTGCTTATGTTTCCCGCTGCTTCTCCTTAGCTTTTGGCCAATTCTCATGGTCTGAAGTTTCCTGGGAGGCAGGCCAGGAGGAAGAAAGGACGTTCACTGACGCAGCCTCATCGCCTTCCTCTCCCCACATCTTTGCTGCTTTGCTCCTTTCGCACTCTGCTTATGTTTCCCGCTGCTTCTCCTTAGCTTTTGGCCAATTCTCATGGTCTGAAGTTTCCTGGGAGGCAGGCCAGGAGGAAGAAAGGACGTTCACTGACGCAGCCTCATCGCCTTCCTCTCCCCACATCTTTGCTGCTTTGCTCCTTTCGCACTCTGCTTATGTTTCCCGCTGCTTCTCCTTAGCTTTTGGCCAATTCTCATGGTCTGAAGTTTCCTGGGAGGCAGGCCAGGAGGAAGAAAGGACGTTCACTGACGCAGCCTCATCGCCTTCCTCTCCCCACATCTTTGCTGCTTTGCTCCTTTCGCACTCTGCTTATGTTTCCCGCTGCTTCTCCTTAGCTTTTGGCCAATTCTCATGGTCTGAAGTTTCCTGGGAGGCAGGCCAGGAGGAAGAAAGGACGTTCACTGACGCAGCCTCATCGCCTTCCTCTCCCCACATCTTTGCTGCTTTGCTCCTTTCGCACTCTGCTTATGTTTCCCGCTGCTTCTCCTTAGCTTTTGGCCAATTCTCATGGTCTGAAGTTTCCTGGGAGGCAGGCCAGGAGGAAGAAAGGACGTTCACTGACGCAGCCTCATCGCCTTCCTCTCCCCACATCTTTGCTGCTTTGCTCCTTTCGCACTCTGCTTATGTTTCCCGCTGCTTCTCCTTAGCTTTTGGCCAATTCTCATGGTCTGAAGTTTCCTGGGAGGCAGGCCAGGAGGAAGAAAGGACGTTCACTGACGCAGCCTCATCGCCTTCCTCTCCCCACATCTTTGCTGCTTTGCTCCTTTCGCACTCTGCTTATGTTTCCCGCTGCTTCTCCTTAGCTTTTGGCCAATTCTCATGGTCTGAAGTTTCCTGGGAGGCAGGCCAGGAGGAAGAAAGGACGTTCACTGACGCAGCCTCATCGCCTTCCTCTCCCCACATCTTTGCTGCTTTGCTCCTTTCGCCTCTGCTTATGTTTCCCGCTGCTTCTCCTTAGCTTTTGGCCAATTCTCATGGTCTGAAGTTTCCTGGGAGGCAGGCCAGGAGGAAGAAAGGACGTTCACTGACGCAGCCTCATCGCCTTCCTCTCCCCACATCTTTGCTGCTTTGCTCCTTTCGCACTCTGCTTATGTTTCCCGCTGCTTCTCCTTAGCTTTTGGCCAATTCTCATGGTCTGAAGTTTCCTGGGAGGCAGGCCAGGAGGAAGAAAGGACGTTCACTGACGCAGCCTCATCGCCTTCCTCTCCCCACATCTTTGCTGCTTTGCTCCTTTCGCACTCTGCTTATGTTTCCCGCTGCTTCTCCTTAGCTTTTGGCCAATTCTCATGGTCTGAAGTTTCCTGGGAGGCAGGCCAGGAGGAAGAAAGGACGTTCACTGACGCAGCCTCATCGCCTTCCTCTCCCCACATCTTTGCTGCTTTGCTCCTTTCGCACTCTGCTTATGTTTCCCGCTGCTTCTCCTTAGCTTTTGGCCAATTCTCATGGTCTGAAGTTTCCTGGGAGGCAGGCCAGGAGGAAGAAAGGACGTTCACTGACGCAGCCTCATCGCCTTCCTCTCCCCACATCTTTGCTGCTTTGCTCCTTTCGCCTCTGCTTATGTTTCCCGCTGCTTCTCCTTAGCTTTTGGCCAATTCTCATGGTCTGAAGTTTCCTGGGAGGCAGGCCAGGAGGAAGAAAGGACGTTCACTGACGCAGCCTCATCGCCTTCCTCTCCCCACATCTTTGCTGCTTTGCTCCTTTCGCACTCTGCTTATGTTTCCCGCTGCTTCTCCTTAGCTTTTGGCCAATTCTCATGGTCTGAAGTTTCCTGGGAGGCAGGCCAGGAGGAAGAAAGGACGTTCACTGACGCAGCCTCATCGCCTTCCTCTCCCCACATCTTTGCTGCTTTGCTCCTTTCGCCTCTGCTTATGTTTCCCGCTGCTTCTCCTTAGCTTTTGGCCAATTCTCATGGTCTGAAGTTTCCTGGGAGGCAGGCCAGGAGGAAGAAAGGACGTTCACTGACGCAGCCTCATCGCCTTCCTCTCCCCACATCTTTGCTGCTTTGCTCCTTTCGCCTCTGCTTATGTTTCCCGCTGCTTCTCCTTAGCTTTTGGCCAATTCTCATGGTCTGAAGTTTCCTGGGAGGCAGGCCAGGAGGAAGAAAGGACGTTCACTGACGCAGCCTCATCGCCTTCCTCTCCCCACATCTTTGCTGCTTTGCTCCTTTCGCCTCTGCTTATGTTTCCCGCTGCTTCTCCTTAGCTTTTGGCCAATTCTCATGGTCTGAAGTTTCCTGGGAGGCAGGCCAGGAGGAAGAAAGGACGTTCACTGACGCAGCCTCATCGCCTTCCTCTCCCCACATCTTTGCTGCTTTGCTCCTTTCGCCTCTGCTTATGTTTCCCGCTGCTTCTCCTTAGCTTTTGGCCAATTCTCATGGTCTGAAGTTTCCTGGGAGGCAGGCCAGGAGGAAGAAAGGACGTTCACTGACGCAGCCTCATCGCCTTCCTCTCCCCACATCTTTGCTGCTTTGCTCCTTTCGCCTCTGCTTATGTTTCCCGCTGCTTCTCCTTAGCTTTTGGCCAATTCTCATGGTCTGAAGTTTCCTGGGAGGCAGGCCAGGAGGAAGAAAGGACGTTCACTGACGCAGCCTCATCGCCTTCCTCTCCCCACATCTTTGCTGCTTTGCTCCTTTCGCCTCTGCTTATGTTTCCCGCTGCTTCTCCTTAGCTTTTGGCCAATTCTCATGGTCTGAAGTTTCCTGGGAGGCAGGCCAGGAGGAAGAAAGGACGTTCACTGACGCAGCCTCATCGCCTTCCTCTCCCCACATCTTTGCTGCTTTGCTCCTTTCGCCTCTGCTTATGTTTCCCGCTGCTTCTCCTTAGCTTTTGGCCAATTCTCATGGTCTGAAGTTTCCTGGGAGGCAGGCCAGGAGGAAGAAAGGACGTTCACTGACGCAGCCTCATCGCCTTCCTCTCCCCACATCTTTGCTGCTTTGCTCCTTTCGCCTCTGCTTATGTTTCCCGCTGCTTCTCCTTAGCTTTTGGCCAATTCTCATGGTCTGAAGTTTCCTGGGAGGCAGGCCAGGAGGAAGAAAGGACGTTCACTGACGCAGCCTCATCGCCTTCCTCTCCCCACATCTTTGCTGCTTTGCTCCTTTCGCCTCTGCTTATGCCTTTCCCGCTGCTTCTCCTTAGCTTTTGGCCAATTCTCATGGTCTGAAGTTTCCTGGGAGGCAGGCCAGGAGGAAGAAAGGACGTTCACTGACGCAGCCTCATCGCCTTCCTCTCCCCACATCTTTGCTGCTTTGCTCCTTTCGCCTCTGCTTATGTTTCCCGCTGCTTCTCCTTAGCTTTTGGCCAATTCTCATGGTCTGAAGTTTCCTGGGAGGCAGGCCAGGAGGAAGAAAGGACGTTCACTGACGCAGCCTCATCGCCTTCCTCTCCCCACATCTTTGCTGCTTTGCTCCTTTCGCCTCTGCTTATGTTTCCCGCTGCTTCTCCTTAGCTTTTGGCCAATTCTCATGGTCTGAAGTTTCCTGGGAGGCAGGCCAGGAGGAAGAAAGGACGTTCACTGACGCAGCCTCATCGCCTTCCTCTCCCCACATCTTTGCTGCTTTGCTCCTTTCGCCTCTGCTTATGTTTCCCGCCGCTTCTCCTTAGCTTTTGGCCAATTCTCATGGTCTGAAGTTTCCTGGGAGGCAGGCCAGGAGGAAGAAAGGACGTTCACTGACGCAGCCTCATCGCCTTCCTCTCTCCACATCTTTGCTGCTTTGCTCCTTTACGCCTCTGCTTATGTTTCCCGCTGCTTCTCCTTAGCTTTTGGCCAATTCTCATGGTCTGAAGTTTCCTGGGAGGCAGGCCAGGAGGAAGAAAGGACGTTCACTGACGCAGCCTCATCGCCTTCCTCTCCCCACATCTTTGCTGCTTTGCTCCTTTCGCCTCTGCTTATGTTTCCCGCTGCTTCTCCTTAGCTTTTGGCCAATTCTCATGGTCTGAAGTTTCCTGGGAGGCAGGCCAGGAGGAAGAATTGAAGTTCACTGACGCAGCGTCATCGCCGTCCTCTCCCCACATCTTTGGTGCTTTGCTCCTTTCGCAATCTTCTTATGTTTCCCGCTGCTTCTCCTTAGCTTTTGGCCAATTCTCATGGTCTGAAGTTTCCTGGGAGGCAGGCCAGGAGGAAGAAAGGACGTTCACTGACGCAGCCTCTCCTCTCTCCACATCTTTGCTGCTTTGCTCCTTTTGGCGCCTAATTCGGTGTATGACTAAGGTTTCCCGCTGCTTCTCCTTAGCTTTTGGCCAATTCTCATGGTCTGAAGTTTCCTGGGAGGCAGGCCAGGAGGAAGAAAGGACGTTCACTGAGCTCAGCCTTCCTCTCTCCACATCTTTGCTGCTTTGCTCCTTTTAGGCGCCTATTCTGCGGATGAAAGGCTTTCCCGCTGCTTCTCCTTAGCTTTTGGCCAATTCTCATGGTCTGAAGTTTCCTGGGAGGCAGGCCAGGAGGAAGAAAGGACGTTCACTGACGCAGCCTCTCCCTTCCTCTCCCACATCTTTGCTGCTTTGCTCCTTTTAGCGCATTCTGTGGATGACAAAGGCTTTCCCGCTGCTTCTCCTTAGCTTTTGGCCAATTCTCATGGTCTGAAGTTTCCTGGGAGGCAGGCCAGGAGGAAGAAAGGACGTTCACTGACGCAGCCTTCCTCTCTCCACATCTTTGCTGCTTTGCTCCTTTTAGGCGCCTAATTGCGGTGTGGATGACAAAGGCTTTCCCGCTGCTTCTCCTTAGCTTTTGGCCAATTCTCATGGTCTGAAGTTTCCTGGGAGGCAGGCCAGGAGGAAGAAAGGACGTTCACTGACGCAGCCTTCCTCTCTCCACATCTTTGCTGCTTTGCTCCTTTTAGGCGCCTAATTGCGGTGTGGATGACAAAGGCTTTCCCGCTGCTTCTCCTTAGCTTTTGGCCAATTCTCATGGTCTGAAGTTTCCTGGGAGGCAGGCCAGGAGGAAGAAAGGACGTTCACTGACGCAGCCTTCCCTCCTCTCCCACATCTTTGCTGCTTTGCTCCTTTTAGGCGCCTCTGCTTGATGAAAATTTCCCGCTGCTTCTCCTTAGCTTTTGGCCAATTCTCATGGTCTGAAGTTTCCTGGGAGGCAGGCCAGGAGGAAGAAAGGACGTTCACTGACGCAGCCTTCCTCTCTCCACATCTTTGCTGCTTTGCTCCTTTTAGGCGCCTAATTGCGGTGTGGATGACAAAGGCTTTCCCGCTGCTTCTCCTTAGCTTTTGGCCAATTCTCATGGTCTGAAGTTTCCTGGGAGGCAGGCCAGGAGGAAGAAAGGACGTTCACTGACGCAGCCTTCCTCTCTCCACATCTTTGCTGCTTTGCTCCTTTTAGGCGCCTAATTGCGGTGTGGATGACAAAGGCTTTCCCGCTGCTTCTCCTTAGCTTTTGGCCAATTCTCATGGTCTGAAGTTTCCTGGGAGGCAGGCCAGGAGGAAGAAAGGACGTTCACTGACGCAGCCTTCCTCTCTCCACATCTTTGCTGCTTTGCTCCTTTTAGGCGCCTAATTGCGGTGTGGATGACAAAGGCTTTCCCGCTGCTTCTCCTTAGCTTTTGGCCAATTCTCATGGTCTGAAGTTTCCTGGGAGGCAGGCCAGGAGGAAGAAAGGACGTTCACTGACGCAGCCTTCCTCTCTCCACATCTTTGCTGCTTTGCTCCTTTTAGGCGCCTAATTGCGGTGTGGATGACAAAGGCTTTCCCGCTGCTTCTCCTTAGCTTTTGGCCAATTCTCATGGTCTGAAGTTTCCTGGGAGGCAGGCCAGGAGGAAGAAAGGACGTTCACTGACGCAGCCTTCCTCTCTCCACATCTTTGCTGCTTTGCTCCTTTTAGGCGCCTAATTGCGGTGTGGATGACAAAGGCTTTCCCGCTGCTTCTCCTTAGCTTTTGGCCAATTCTCATGGTCTGAAGTTTCCTGGGAGGCAGGCCAGGAGGAAGAAAGGACGTTCACTGACGCAGCCTTCCTCTCTCCACATCTTTGCTGCTTTGCTCCTTTTAGGCGCCTAATTGCGGTGTGGATGACAAAGGCTTTCCCGCTGCTTCTCCTTAGCTTTTGGCCAATTCTCATGGTCTGAAGTTTCCTGGGAGGCAGGCCAGGAGGAAGAAAGGACGTTCACTGACGCAGCCTTCCTCTCTCCACATCTTTGCTGCTTTGCTCCTTTTAGGCGCCTAATTGCGGTGTGGATGACAAAGGCTTTCCCGCTGCTTCTCCTTAGCTTTTGGCCAATTCTCATGGTCTGAAGTTTCCTGGGAGGCAGGCCAGGAGGAAGAAAGGACGTTCACTGACGCAGCCTTCCTCTCTCCACATCTTTGCTGCTTTGCTCCTTTTAGGCGCCTAATTGCGGTGTGGATGACAAAGGCTTTCCCGCTGCTTCTCCTTAGCTTTTGGCCAATTCTCATGGTCTGAAGTTTCCTGGGAGGCAGGCCAGGAGGAAGAAAGGACGTTCACTGACGCAGCCTTCCTCTCTCCACATCTTTGCTGCTTTGCTCCTTTTAGGCGCCTAATTGCGGTGTGGATGACAAAGGCTTTCCCGCTGCTTCTCCTTAGCTTTTGGCCAATTCTCATGGTCTGAAGTTTCCTGGGAGGCAGGCCAGGAGGAAGAAAGGACGTTCACTGACGCAGCCTTCCTCTCTCCACATCTTTGCTGCTTTGCTCCTTTTAGGCGCCTAATTGCGGTGTGGATGACAAAGGCTTTCCCGCTGCTTCTCCTTAGCTTTTGGCCAATTCTCATGGTCTGAAGTTTCCTGGGAGGCAGGCCAGGAGGAAGAAAGGACGTTCACTGACGCAGCCTTCCTCTCTCCACATCTTTGCTGCTTTGCTCCTTTTAGGCGCCTAATTGCGGTGTGGATGACAAAGGCTTTCCCGCTGCTTCTCCTTAGCTTTTGGCCAATTCTCATGGTCTGAAGTTTCCTGGGAGGCAGGCCAGGAGGAAGAAAGGACGTTCACTGACGCAGCCTTCCTCTCTCCACATCTTTGCTGCTTTGCTCCTTTTAGGCGCCTAATTGCGGTGTGGATGACAAAGGCTTTCCCGCTGCTTCTCCTTAGCTTTTGGCCAATTCTCATGGTCTGAAGTTTCCTGGGAGGCAGGCCAGGAGGAAGAAAGGACGTTCACTGACGCAGCCTTCCTCTCTCCACATCTTTGCTGCTTTGCTCCTTTTAGGCGCCTAATTGCGGTGTGGATGACAAAGGCTTTCCCGCTGCTTCTCCTTAGCTTTTGGCCAATTCTCATGGTCTGAAGTTTCCTGGGAGGCAGGCCAGGAGGAAGAAAGGACGTTCACTGACGCAGCCTTCCTCTCTCCACATCTTTGCTGCTTTGCTCCTTTTAGGCGCCTAATTGCGGTGTGGATGACAAAGGCTTTCCCGCTGCTTCTCCTTAGCTTTTGGCCAATTCTCATGGTCTGAAGTTTCCTGGGAGGCAGGCCAGGAGGAAGAAAGGACGTTCACTGACGCAGCCTTCCTCTCTCCACATCTTTGCTGCTTTGCTCCTTTTAGGCGCCTAATTGCGGTGTGGATGACAAAGGCTTTCCCGCTGCTTCTCCTTAGCTTTTGGCCAATTCTCATGGTCTGAAGTTTCCTGGGAGGCAGGCCAGGAGGAAGAAAGGACGTTCACTGACGCAGCCTTCCTCTCTCCACATCTTTGCTGCTTTGCTCCTTTTAGGCGCCTAATTGCGGTGTGGATGACAAAGGCTTTCCCGCTGCTTCTCCTTAGCTTTTGGCCAATTCTCATGGTCTGAAGTTTCCTGGGAGGCAGGCCAGGAGGAAGAAAGGACGTTCACTGACGCAGCCTTCCTCTCTCCACATCTTTGCTGCTTTGCTCCTTTTAGGCGCCTAATTGCGGTGTGGATGACAAAGGCTTTCCCGCTGCTTCTCCTTAGCTTTTGGCCAATTCTCATGGTCTGAAGTTTCCTGGGAGGCAGGCCAGGAGGAAGAAAGGACGTTCACTGACGCAGCCTTCCTCTCTCCACATCTTTGCTGCTTTGCTCCTTTTAGGCGCCTAATTGCGGTGTGGATGACAAAGGCTTTCCCGCTGCTTCTCCTTAG
>JASANA010001077.1:0-10128 GCA_030248095.1 Ptycholaimellus sp. GST1_10
TTCGGTTCCAGGAAAAACTTGGTACAAAGACAACTTGGTACAGTGGACAACTTGGTACAAAGATAACTTGGTACAGTGGACAACTTGGTACAGGGACAACTTGGTACAAGGAAAACTTGGTACAAGCAAAACTTGGTACAGTAGATAACTTGGTACAGGGAAAACTTGGTACAGCTTAGAATGTGGCCAATTACCTAAATATTTTGCGCCTTCTTTTTACAGCGTAGCTTTCATGAAATTGTTTGAGAACTGCAAAGAACGGCCATGGGTGTTGCAACTGTGCAATTGATGATTTTCCGAGTTCATGTATTGGTCATGTAAAGTTGTTGCTCAATTGAATGCTAGTCTGAACCAATATACTGAACAAAATTTTGTTTTAACATAAATACTTGCCGCAAAATCGGCATATGGTCACAGTGCCAGTTGAAGAATGAACTTTTGGGGTTGGTGGGTGGTCTTCCCACAAAAGTAAATGCCGCTAAGACCCAGTCCCTTTCTTTCATGCTATGCACAACAGCTAAAGATTGCGAGGTGTGCAAGGCAAATATTTAGCTGGAAGATTTCTGAATTGTAGAGGCAACTATTTCGTAGTTTTCAGTTTAAAATTATAGTAGGTATTTTGTTTATGCTTACGTAAGCTTATGCTTGCAAAATAATTATGGTTGTTCTTATGTGCGCAAAATCGGACTATGCTAGCTCCCCACCCACTTATACAGTCCCCGCCCACTTATACATTCCCCACCCACTTATGCATTCCCCACCCACTTATACATTCCCCTCCCACTTATCATTCCCCCACCCACTTATATGATCCCAACCCCCTTAAAAATTGAACATTTTTTAATGCTTTAAAATACATATATGTGCATATCTCGAACTTTTAACTCAAGGATTTTTCATGCAGTTGATTAAATACCTACTTTTTAGAAACACAGTTAGTCTATACCGCGGGCACATGCCTAACTGATAGTAGGGGCTTGTCCCCTATTATAATATCAAGTAGGCGCAACTTTTTCCAGGCTCGCGTACAACATAGTTAGTCCTTAAACATAGTAAGTCCTTACTGAGTTCATTAAATGTTTTAAAGTGCTCTAAGTTGGTAAGGCCTATGTTGTACGTGAGCCTGGAAAAATTTGCGCCTACTTGATACTCCTGGTAGGGGACAAGCCCCTACTCCTGGTCGGGGACAAGCCTCGACTAACTCGGTATAGACCAGCTAAAAAGTATGTATATAGTTGTTTATATAAAAATTCCTTGAGTTTAAAATTCGAGATATGCGCAGATATGTATTTTAAAGCATTAAATTTTTTTCAATTTTTAAGTGGGTGGGTATTATATAAGTGGGTGGGGAATGTATAAGTGGGTGGGGAATGTATAAGTGTGTGGGGACTGTATAAGTGGGTGGGGAGCTAGCCGCAAAATATTTATGTGTGTGCTTATGTGGAAAAAAAAGTTGTAGCAAGTTATCCTTGTACCAAGTTTTCCCTGTACCAAGTTATCCACTGTAACAAGTAATCCTTGTACCAAGTTTTCCCTGTACCAAGTTTTCCCTGTACCAAGTTGTCCACTGTACCAAGTTATCTTTGTACCAAGTTGTCCTGATACCCTCCAGTTCGAAAATTTTACCTGCAAGATTGATCTCTCTGTAACTGGTACCATCGGCAGGCCAAATGTGGGGCTCTTTTCTCCAAAATTTGCAATTGCCTCGAGAAAAAATTCAAGGATAAATATATTTTCCTGATTAGCGGAATTTGCTGCTTGACACTTGCATTTTGTTTTTGGCGCGCAAATCAGTGTCTCTTTCCATGCACGCCCAAAAACAAAATGCAGATGACGCAGCAGATTCCACTAGTAGGAAAAATGTATTTCCTTTAATTTTTTCTCGAGGCAATTGCAAATTTTGGAGAAAAGAGCCTCACATTTGGCCTGCCGATGGTACCAGTTATTTCTTCCACTTTTAAGATAGGATAAAATTTATAAATACAAATTTTATATTGTTGATTATATGCCTAATTAAAACTTTATTCCACATATAGAAAAATGTAGAAAAAACTTGTTTTAAAACATGACGAAAAAATAAATATTCGAAAATGAAAAATACAATGCAAAATTATTGGCACAACTCATTTTACAGAAATTTTCTTGACTTATACTCCGGGCAGACGATTTTTGGGAGAAAATAGCATTAATTTTGGCCTGGCGATGGTACTAGTTGATTTCTCAACTTCAAAAAAACAAAAATAAAAATGAATGTTTGAGAAGTTTTCGAACCTTCGAGTTTTATCCATATGCACAATCGCTTTCACCACTACACCACTGGTCCATATGATTCATTGCATAAATGACGAGCTAAGATTAAATTGGGCTGGCGCGAGGGAGCAAAGCGAACCGTCAGCGCCCAGCCCCTCTTTTCGACCTAGGTGTTCGTTTTTGGGGTTATTGCTAGATCTCAACTTTGATAAGGCTGCTGCTCGTCACAGAAAGCTCCAATCGTTTTAATTCTTTTTGCAATGGAAAGAGCAACATCGAATTGACTATAGTTTATCTTTTGACTTTTGCCCAAAACTATTTATTTAACAATGAAAAATGCCAAAAACCATTTGTCCGAACTCCTCCTTCTTCTCCTTCTCCTTCTGCTCCGCATCTATTCAATGGACGATAGTAGGTATTCATTTTATCCCCCCGCCCCCTGCCCCCGGTCACTGGGCTTTATCATATAGTCATTTATTGATAAATCTGAAGTTGGGCTAAGGTGGCATATGCCCCAGTGGTGTAGTGGTGTACGCGATTGGTCAGATGAATGATCCTGGCAGGTTCGAATCCTTCTCAAGCATTCTTTTTTATTTTTGTCTGTTTAAAGTTGAGAAAACAACTTGGCCTGGCGCGAGGGAGCGCAGCGACCGTCAGCGCCCAGGCCCTTTTTTCGACCCAGGTGCATGTTTTGAGGGTTAATGCCAGATCTCAAAATTGATAAGCGTTTTTCTCAACCCAGATAGCACCGATTGCGCTGATTTTAGCTGCAATGGAAAGGGCAACATCGAATTATGGGGGGTACTCGCGAAAAGCAGCATAAAAGTTTGGATTTGAGTTAGAAAATCGAAAACAAGTTGCCGTCCGAACTCCTGCCCTGCCCTGCCCTGCTGCCCTGCTGCCCTGCTGCTTCGCATCTGCTAATGAACGAGAGTAGGTATTCATTACACCCCCCCCCCAACCTTTCCATTCGTCCCTTGGCCTCATGCATTTTCATTGTTTATTTATAAGCCTTCAGGTAAATGTTGTGCCATATGCACTGGTGGTGTAGTGGTGTAAGCAGTTGAGCTGTAGATGAAAGTGGCAGGTTCGATATCTTCGCAAGTCTTTTTTTTCTTTTTTTGCTTTATTTTTCTAAAATTTAATGTTGGAAATAACCAGTACCATCGGGAAGCCAAAAGTAAAGCTATTTTATCCCAAAAAATCGAGTGTAAAACTAAAATAATTTCCCAAAAATTTTTGTTTCCCGAAAATTTTGCATTTGTTTTAATTTTCAAAACTTTTTTTATTTTAATTTTATTTCACTAATTTATTTATTATTTTGTTTTATTTATCTATCTAAAAAATTTTAACTTAAAATATAAACAACAATAAAGAATGAAGTACATAAATTGACATAATTTAATTTTTGTATATTTAAAGTTGAGGAAATATCTGGTACCATCGGCAAGCCGAAAGTAAAGCTCTTTTCTCCCAAAAATCGACTGCCCCGAGTATAAAGCCAAAGAAATTTTCCTACTACTAATGGAATCTGCTGTGTCATCTGTATTTTGTTTGAGCGCGCATGAAAAGAGTCATAAAACTGCGCGCGAAAACAAAATGCAAATGCCCCACAAGCAGATTCCATTAGTAGTAGGAAAATTTCTTTGGCTTTATACTCGGGGCAGTCGATTTTTGGCAGAAAAGAGCTTTACTTTCGGCTTGCCGATGGTACCAGATATGGCATCATCGGAAGGCCTAATGTAAAGCTCTATTTTCCCAAAAATCGATTCTCCTAAACAAAATCTAAGAAAATTTCTCAAAAATTTTTATGTTTGCCTATAGATTTGCATTGTAATTTCCGATTTGAAAATTTTTTTTAAAAGTTTTAGTTTTTTATTTTTTTTTATCTAATAAAATCTTAGCTAAATATATAACCAACATTATAAAATTTTTATTTATACATTTTATACTATATTAAAAGTGGAATAAATATCTGGTACCATCGGCAGGCCAAATGTGGGTCTCTTTTCTCCAAAATTTGCAATTGACTCGAGTAAAAAGTAAAGGAAATACATTTTTATACTAGTGGAATCTGCTGCGTCATCTGCATTTTGTTTTTGGGCGCGCATGGAAAGAGACAATGATCTGCGCGCCAAAAACAAAATGCAACTGTCCAAGCAGCAGATTCCACTTAGTATAAAATGTATTTCCTTTACTTTTTACTCGAGTCAATTGCAAATTTTGGAGAAAAGAGACCCACTTTTGGCCTGCCGATGGTACCAGATTGGCCTGGCGCGAGGGAGCGCAGCGACCGTCAGCGCCCAGGCCCTCTTTTCGACCCAGGTGTATGTTTTCAGGGTTAATGCTAGATCTTAATTTTGATAAGGCTCTGGCTCGCCACAGGCAAATCCAATCGATTTAATTCTTTTTGCATTGGAAAGAGCATGCACGAATTAGTCCAGACTCGCGAGAAAAGCCCCAAAATCTCAGCATGTTAAGGAGAAAATGAAAGATAAAGTTGCCGTCCGAACTCCTTCTGCTGCCCTGCTGCTGCTGCTGCTGCCATGCTGCTTCGCATCTGCTAATGAACGAGAGTAGGTATTCATTTATTCCCCCACCCCCTCCCACCGGGTCCTTGGGCCTCAGGTATTTGTTTATTCATAACTTTTCATTTCAAGTAATGAGCCATATGCCCCAGTAGTGTAGTGGTGTAAGCGATTAGACTGTGGGATGAATGTGGCAGGTTCGAATCCTCCTCAAGGAATTATTTTCATTTTTGTATATTTAAAGTTGAGTAGAAGTAAAGCTTTTTTCTCCCAACAATCAATTGCCCCGAGTGTAAAGCCAATAATATTTCCCAATAATTAATTAGTTTGCCAATAAAGATGCATGGTGTTTTTCATTTTCGATTTTTTTGTTTTTGTTTTTGTTATATTTTTTAAATAAAAAATTAGTTGTTTATTATTTATTCATTTATCTAATATAATTTGAACTAACCAAAAATATAAAAATAAACACCATGAATTGAGACAATTTTATTTTTGCATGTTTAAAGTTGAGGAAATAAATATTACCATCGGCAAGCCGAAAGTAAGCTATTTTCTCCCACAATATCGGTTGACCCGAGTGTAAAGCCAAAGAAATTTCCCTACTACTAGTGGAATCTGCTGTGACACTTGTTTTTTAGCGCGCATGAAAAGAGCTATTGAACTGCGCACAAAAACAAAATGCAAATGCCCCACAAGCAGATTCCACTAGTAGTAGGGAAATTTCTTTGGCTTTACACTCGGGTCAACTGATATTGTGGGAGAAAAGAGCTTACTTTCGGCTTGCCGATGGTACTATATATAAATACTTGAGGCCCAGGGACCCGGGGAAGGGGATGGGGGGAAGAAATGAATACCTACTATCGTCCATTGAATAGATGCGGCGGAGGAGGAGAACCCTCCACCCCGTTCCCGGACATTTGCTAAAGGTCAGAACACTCCCGGGGGTTTTTCTGAAGTTCTTGCGCCGGCTATGCCCTACTCCTGGTACTATTGTCAGTCCTTGGTCGCACACGACTTATGGTGGTAGCCGTAGTAGCTCCCTATCAGTCGCTACGGCCAAGATAATCCTTCAAAAAAATTTTGGAAAAGGAAATTTTGGGCGGTCCCAAAAAGTAGTCCGGGAGTGTTCTGGCCCCAAGGAGAGAAGGAGAAGGAGGAGTTCGGACACATGGTTTTTGCATTTTTCATGGGAAAATAATTCGTTTTATGCAAAAGTCAAAAAAGAAACTATAGTCAATTCGATGGTGCTCTTTCCAATGCAAAAAGAATCAGAAAGATTGAAGCTTCCTGTGAGGCGCTAGAGCCTTATCAAAATTAAGATCTAGCAATAACCCTCAAAACATACACTTGGGTCGAAAAGAGGGGCTGGGCGCTGACACTTCGCTAACGCTCGCTCGCGCCAGCCCAATATGGGCTTAGAAATAAGTTGGTTCGACAACTTTTCCCTGGTACTTTTAGCACAAATGTTTTGAATGCAGTGTTTACAAGCCGGAACAATTTTAACACAATGCATTGGATATTTGGTCTATGTAGCACAGCCACAATTGTAAGCAAGACAAATCAATGAAAGCGGCAAAGTTTTAGTTTTAGTTTTAGTTTTAGTTTTTTTTTTCTTGTGGGGCATTTGCATTTTGTTTTCGCGTGCAGTTCAGTAGCTCTTTTCATGCGCGCTCAAACAAAATACAGATGACACAGCAGATTCCACTAGTTAGGGAAATTTCCTTGGCTTTACACTCGGGTCAACTGATATTTTGGGAGAAAAGAGCTTACTTTCGGCTTGACGATGGTACTATTTATTTCTTCAACTTTAAACATGTAAAAATAAAATTGTGTTAATTTATGTTCTTTTTTATGTTGTTTGTTATATATTTCGTTAAAATTTTAGTATTTTTGCGCGGCCGCAGGCCGCCTGCCGCTACGGGCAGGGCAGTCAGAGCTCCGGAGGCCGTAGGGCATGGGCGTGGAGGCCCCGGAGCGTAGCCTAGCATGCGAAGCATGCTAGGCGAAGCGTAGGGGCCGTAGCGCCCGTGCCCGGAGGCCGGAGGACTCTGGCGCCCTGCACGGAGCGGCGGGCGGCCACCGCCCGCTTACACACTGACCCCCTCTTTCGACCGTCGGGCCGCATATATATATATATATAGATATATATATATATATATATATATGTGTGGTACCGCAGCCCGTACTCCTCGGTTTTTCAATGAAATCGGCTAAAATTTTGCATGGAGGTCCGTCTAGGTGGTGGCTCGGGACGTTTTTTTGCGCTTGGCGCAATTTTGATTTGTTCCAGATTTATGATAAAAAAACCTCGAAAATGGAGAGCTTGAAATTCGAAAGTATTTCGAAAAATTAAATTTTACTTGTATTAATTATTGATTATTATTTAGATTGTTGTTATCATTTAAAAGCCTCAGAAAGCCAAAATAGGCCAATATCAATTTGTTACTGATTGAGTTTGAGTCATTGAGTTCATTTCATTGCTTAACAAGGTAAACAACGTATTCTCGGCGGTTGCCAAGATGCGCGGCCTCACCTCAAGACACCACCTAGATGAAAATGCCAAAATTCATCATATTTCAATGAAAAACTATGAATTATGCATGTTCCAATTTTTGAAACATCAGGATTTTGGGTTTTTGACTATAAATCGAGAAATACTAAAAATTTCCAAAATTCATTTTGCCAGCTTCAAGATATTATTTTCACGGATGTACATACCAAAAATCAGCTAGTTTCATCGAAAAACCATGGACTTATGCATGTTCAAATTTTTGAAACATCAATATTTTGGGTTTTTGACTATAAATCAATAAATAAAAAATATTTCGAAATTTCCTTTTGCCAGCTTCAAGATATTACTTTGACGGATGTACCTGCCAAAAATCAACTGATTTCATTGAAAACCCAGCGATTTATGATTTTTGGTACTTTGAAACATCAAATTTTTGGGTTTTGGGCGAAAAACGCAAAATTACGTCAAGCACAAAAATGGCCTGGAGATACCACCTAGGCGGACCTTCATGCAAAAAATTAGCCAATTTTGTTGAAAAACCGCGGAGTACGGGCCCCGGAACCACATATATATATATACTAGTAATATTGGTCAGTGGCCGCGCTACGCGCGGCCACCCTATTCATTTCTTCACAGCATAGGAAAGCATAGGATATTTAATAATTTACAACACACACCATGAAATGACTATTATCGTAAAAAGTTGTCTAGAAGCATCAATAAGCATTTCTCAATGACAATACACTGATGTTCAAAGATCACATATCAAGCACCAAAATTACTACAGCTTCGATAAAAGCTGCATGGCAAAGCGAATCAAGGCCAATCATTGTAAGCAGAAAATGCCAACATAGAATCCCCACATGCTGATCACCTAAAACCCAAACTAATAAATATCTTGAAACATCAGCCACATGAGTAGACCCAAAATCGCGAAAATTGACTTTACTCATTGGAATTTTTCAATATTATTATTTGTAAAATGTGAAAGAGTAAATACATGATCTTAAACACAATTGTTTTGCCTTGAATAGAAAAAAAAGTCCGACAAGAAATGTCAAAAATTGAATGAGCAAGCAAGTTTCAAAGTGAAAAATTACCAAAATTGAGAACGTTTTCAATCACAATTTTTTTCAATGGAAAAATGGCGAGGACTTCCCTACATATGTTAAAGAACTCACTGAGATCTATCCAAAAAGCTATCATGTGCCACGATTTGATTGGAAACCATACGGCGCCAAGGCCATCCCTAAAATAGCATCACCCGTATATAATAAGATATATATATATGCGGACAGACGGACGCAAAAATGGGGTAACTGCTTAAGCTGGCCTTGGCCGCCCGCCGCTTCGGGCAGGGCGCAGAGCTCCTCCGGCCTCCGGGCACGGGTGCTACGGCCCCTACGCTTCGCCTAGCATGCTTCGCATGCTAGGCTACGCTCCCGGGGCCTCCGCACCCATGCCCTCCGGCCTCCGGAGCTCTGACTGCCCTGCCCTCCGGCGGCAGGCGGCCTTCGGCCGCGCAAAAAGGCCGCGCATCTATTGGCTATAGCCGATATTTCTTGTTGGCTTTACGCTTGGGGCAATCGATTTTTGGGAAAAAAGAGCTTTACTTTCGGCCTGCCGATGGTACCCGATATTTCCTCAACTTTAAATATACAAAAATTAAAAAGAATGCCTGAGAAGTATTCGAACCTGCCAGTATCATCTAGCTGTCCCATCGCTTACACCACTACACCAATTAGGCATATGGCTCTTTAGACTAACTGAAGACTTATGAACAAAATAACCTGCGGCCCAAGGACCCGGGGGGGGGGGGAAGAAATGAATACCTACTATCGTCCATTGAGCAGATGCGGAGGAGAAGAAGAAGAAGAAGGAGTTCGGACAAACATATTTTCATGAATTTCTCAAAAGCCTTGCAACTTTCAGCTGATTTCTCGCGAGTTTTGGTCAATTCGTGCATGCTCTTTCCAATGCAACAGGAATTAAATTGATTGATGGCTCCAAGCGACAGCTAGAACCTTATCAGTTTTAAGATCTAGCATTGGCCCTCGATTATGACACCTGGGTCGAAAAGAGGGCCTGGGCGCTGACGGTCGCTACACTTCCTCGCGCCAGGCCAATAAGACTCAATTGCATCAAGCCAAACCGCCTGAACCGAAATCCGGAAGAAGTGACTATACCCTGGAAGTGTTGTTTGCACTGAAAGTCGTACTGGTCGATCAGATACTTCACATCTTCCTGCCCTTTGCAGCTAGCCAAGCAGTCGGAGCGGTCTTCGTATTTCCTGCGCATGCTTGTTTGCTTCATGGTATTATTTGATAAAAATAGGCCAAAAAAACTTGCAGCCCTTCCTAAGCTGGTCTTCGCTGGGCAAACCAGCCGCTGACAAAGGAATACGGTCAAGGCACGTGTAGCAAGACCCAGCACCTGCAAAGTCGACTTTTATTTATTTGTGAACTGAATTTTATGGAACTGGAATAACTATTCGAAAAGGGACCCTGGCGATGGCGAACTGAAGGCTGGCCAGAACTGATGGCGATTCCATGAAGAAGCACTAGCAGAAGGCTTGCAAAAAGCATAGTGCTCACAAGTCACAAAATTGTTACGTAGTAGTCTTTCAGAGGTTTTGCCTCGGAGGTTGGTGTTTTTGGATTGCAGGATTTTTGTGTGTGAATGTTTGCGTGCGCAAATTTTCACGCCCTAAATTCGGCACAATGGAGAAAGGAGGGAGCTCTCTACAAGTCTTGCAATGCGTTTGTTGCAAAAATATATCTGGCGATAACAACTATGAAAAAGAAGTTTCAAGTTACGGAGATTTCTTAGAGAATA
>JASANA010001079.1:0-18687 GCA_030248095.1 Ptycholaimellus sp. GST1_10
GTAATAAGCTCATGCTTCGTTGCTAAATTATCCAAATGCTATGCCTTCTAATCCAATGATACGGCTGACCATAATAACCAGTGAATTTATGCTTGTTCACATTTTTTTTCAAAATTTATGATTGTTCAAATTTTTGAAACATCAAGATTTAAGGTTTTTGGCCATACATCGACATATAATAAATATTCTTCACAAATCCCTTTTAATAGCTTCAAGGTACTGCTTTAAACAAACGTACCTGCCAAAATTGAGCTGATTTTATTGAAAAACCAGCGATTAATGGATGTTTGAATGTTTGAAACATCAATATTTTGGATTTTTGCCCACAAATCAATAAATAATCAATTTTCTTAAAATTCTTTTTCTCAACTTCAAGATGTCATCATGACAGACGTACAAGCCAAAATTCAGTTGATTTCATTGAAAAACACTGGATTTATGGGAACGAAATCTTTGAATTTTCGAAACATCAAGATTTTAGGTTTTTGTTCATAAATCGGGAAAATAATAAAAATTTTCAAAATTCCTTAAGAGCAGTTTCAAGATATCACCACGACAGGGGTATATGCCAAAACTCAACTGATTTTATTGAAAAACCATGGTTTTTACGCATGTTTGAATTTTTCAAAATATTAAGCACTTCGGTTTTTTGACTATAAATCAAGAAAAATAAATAAATATTTCAAAAATTCCTTTTGCCAGCTTCGAATTGTAACTTAGACGGACGTACCTGCCAAAATTCAGCTAATTTCATTGAAAAACCAATGATTTATAATTTTTCTTTACTCTCCCAAACATCAAAAAATTGAGTTTTGGGTGAAATTCAAAAAATTACGCCAAGCACCAAAATGGTCCCGAGGCACCGCTGAGCGGGGTAACCTTCATGCAAAAAATCAGCCAATTTCGTTGAAAAACCGCGGAGTACGGGCCTGGGACACACATATATATATATATATATATATATATATATATATATATATATATATATATATATATATATATATATATATATATATATATATATATATATATATATATATATATATATATATATATATACTAGTAATATGGAACCCAGTGGCCGCGCTTCGCGCGGCCACCCTCTTCATCCCATCACAGCACATTAAATTACTTCTTTCCCATTGCAGCACGTCTATTTCAATTTTTCAATAGCATAAAAAATTGCGCACAATGACAGCTGATAAAATTCATTATTGAAACTTCACAAGGATCTGAATTTTAAGTTCCACCATTCATGGACTCGTCTGATCAGAAAGTCAAATTAAGATCAATGTTTGTAATCATCGCATCCAATCAATGTGATCGCTGGCATTGAACACCTGCATATCCTTACTAATGAATACATTGAAACATCAGGTCACTGAGAAGGGCCAAAATCGTGAAAAATGACTTTACTCAAATGCCATTTTAAACAAATATAATTTTAGTGAAACTATAATGTAAATAGATGACCTTATACAGAATTGTTGAGGCTAAAATTAAAAAAAAGTCCGCCAAGAAATGTTGAAAATTGATGGAGCTATTGAGCTGCAAACTTGGGAAATGTCCAAAATTAGCACATTTTCTATATTTTCATCATTTTCAAGAATTCAGGCACAGGTGCGGGTATATGCCAGAGAATGTTCAATTTGACACCATCCAAAATGGTATCACATGCCAGGATAGGTGGAGAATCCAGCCCGCGCGAGGTACCCTCCCAAAGTGGTATCACGCGTATTATATAAGATATATCTTCTATAATTCGCGTGATAAATGCATTTGCGCAGCATGAATTCTAAACTATTCTTGGCACATGATAGCATTTTGAATAGATCTCAGCGAGTTTCACAAAATATCACCGCTCGTCCTCGCAGTTTTTCCTTAGTAACAAATTATGATTGAAAACGTGTGGAATTTTGCCATTTGTGCAACTTTTTTGACTTTGCTCCTTTGTAGTTCATTCAATTCTTAACTTTTTCTGTCGGACTTTTTTTTAAATTCAAGCCTGAAAAATTCTGTATAAGTGCATTTATTTACATTTTCATTTTACTCAAACTTTTTTAGCTAAAAATGTCATTGAGTGAAGTCAATTTTTGTGTCTTTGGCCCTACTCATGGACCCAATGTTTCAAGGAAGTTTAGTAATGATATGTGGGTGATGATGTAGCTGTGGGTTTACTCTGCTGCGCAGAGGGTGTGCTTAGTGTCTATCTGAAGTTACATTGCCCCTTTAATCCATATTGAATTTTTGTGATTAACCACCAATTCTTAGTTTTAATCAAGAGGTGGCCACGCGAAGCATGGCCACTCACCAATATTACTAGTATATATATATATATATATATATATATATATGTGACATACGCACACAAATGGGGATGCTTAAGCTGGCCTCGGCCGCCCGCTGCTTTCGGGGCAGGGCGCCACCCCCGGCCTCCGGGCATGGGTGCTACGGTGACGCTTCGCCTAGCATGCTTCGCATGCTAGGCTACGCTCCGGGGCCTCCGCACCCATGCCCTACGGCCTCCGGAGCTCTGACTGCCCTGCCCTTCGCGGCAGGCGGCCTTCGGCCACGCAAAAATGGGGTGTTTTCTACTTCATTTGGGCAGAGGAGGGGAGAAGTTTGTGGCTGGGTGTTTGTTTTGTACATGGGTTAGAATGGAGAATGGAGATAATTTTTGGGGATTGGAAAGGAGCACGGAAGCATAGAATTTGAGGCTTATGGTTTGGTGGCCTATTTGGAACATGAAGGCGAGGGTTTGGTGGTTGGTATGGAATAAAGCATTAATGAGCAATAAGGGTTTGGAGCTACGGATTTGAATCAAGCGATAGGCAATTGTTTGGGGGTTTGATTAGAGCAGGGTGACCAGGGTGTGTGGTATCTAGCTTGGAGAAAATGATCTGCAGGGTTTTGGCGTGATTATAGAACCAATTAATGTAGGGATTTGTATGGTGAGAGTTTGGGATTTGGGCTGCATGGGTCCTGCTACACGGGTGCTCAGCTCTTTTCATGCATTAGCCTCTTTTATGGTATACCGAATCTTTAGCAAATGCATACCCAGTGGCCAAATTACAGCAGCGAGGTATATATATTGAGCAATCGCTTTATATACCTGTACAGTATAAAGCAAGTTGCAAAACTCCCCTGTGTTTAATACATGATTATCCAAAACCTATAGGTATTAGTATAACATCAGGTCATTTGGTAACTGGGCCAATTGATTATGGCGACCAATACAACTGAACTATTGTTGGTTTCTGACCCTTAGTAAGTTGTATTTAAAAGAAATATCAGGCACTTGAGTGGGCATCAATGCAGCTGAAATCGTAATATTTGATGCCAGGCCACATTCTGAACTATAGCTATTCACAGGGCTGTTGTTTTTCAACACTGACTTCACAGCTGTACAATTCTATTCCTTTGCATTTTTTTAAGCCCAAGAATGTCTCTGTAGCTTCTTTCTTTGACTCACAGCAGCCATTAACAAAAGGTCACTTTCGACCCCCTGTGTTATAACTTTTGGAGTTTTGCAACTTAGCCCCCCTCCCCATGTAAAAGAGTGATCGCTCCATTTATAAATACACCTCCATGATTACAGCCACACCAAGTGAAAGCAACATCAAACACCTGGCTGTCCTCGAGGGACTTCAAAGATTAGGCATTCAACCCGAGTTAGGTTGCATTGCCAATGAGGTACGAGGCTTGTTTGATTGGGGATATTTATGTTTAATGACTGAAATTTCACCAGATTGGGTAGCTTCCCAAAACTGCGCAGCTTCAAAACATTGATAAAAGTCACATTTTTGATGTTTTAAGCATGTTCCCGAGCTCAGATCAATTTAAAAATTGCACCATTGGATTGGACGGCCCCGTTTTACCCAAAACCATTTTCATCTTCCTCCCAGCTGCTTCCCAGGCTGTGCACAAACTGGCGACCCACAGGACAGGCTCCTCTCTTATATATATATAGATATATATATATGCGGACAGACGGACGCAAAATGGGGTAACTGCTTAAGCTGGCCTTGGCCGCCCGCTGCTTCGGGCAGGGCGCCCAGAGCTCCTCCGGCCTCCGGGCACGGGTGCCTATGGCCCCTACGCTTCGCCTAGCATGCTTCACGTGCTAGGCTATGCTCCAGGCCCCTCCAGACCCGACCCGGCCCCTCCGGCCTCCCGGAGCTCTGACTGCCCTGCCCTCCGCGGCAGGCGGGCGTCGGCCGCGCCAAAATCTTTTATCGAAAATCGGAGGGAATGCATATTTGGTCGTTATCCCTAATAGGCTCAGACTTAGGGGGAGTGGGTGACCTTCTTGGCGATCTGAGCGGCCTTGTCGTAGCCGATGTGTGGGTTGAGGGCTGTGACGAGCATGAGGGAGTCGTGGAGGAGCTTGTCGATGTGCCCGCGGTTGGCGGTGATGCCTTGGACGCAGTTGTTGTTGAAGGAGACGGCGGCGTCGGCCAGGAGGCGGACGGAGCGGAGGACGTTGGAGACGATCTGGGGCTTGAAGACGTTGAGCTCGAAGTGGCCCTGGCTGCAGCCGTCCAGCACCGCCGCCTGGTTACCCTTCACCTGGCTCGCCACCATCGTCAGCGCCTCGCACTGCGTCGGGTTCACCTTCCCTGCAGTCGGCAGTTAAAATAATTAAAAAATAAAAATAAAATTAAATTAATAAAATTTAATTATTTAGTTTTAACTAAAATTGCCCTGCTGCAGTGGCCTACTTTCAGAGAGGCAAACTGCAGCAGGGCAATTTTAGTTAAAGCTAAATAATTGAATTTTATTATTTTAATTTTATTTTAATTTTTTAATTATTTTAAATTAATTATTATTCTTAAGACTTCAGTGTAGTCTATAGCTATAGCAGTTTGGGTGGGTAGACTAGCCGAGTCTAAGCTAGGTTGAGCAAGACATGTTACCGGGCATGATGGAGCTCCCCGGCTCGTTCTCGGGCAGCGAAAGTTCGCCCAGGCCGCAGCGGGGCCCCGAGCCCAGGAAACGAATGTCGTTGGCCACCTGCAAACTTTCTTCTCTGGGGGGGGGGAGGTGGAGAAGGTAGGGTGGGGGGATGGAGAAGGAAGGGTGGAGGGAGGGATGGAGGTTGGATGGAGGGAGGAAGACGGAAGGGTGGATGGGAGGGAGAAAGAAGAGTATGAGAAGGAAGAAGGAAAAGTGGAGGTAGGGATGAAGAGAGGGTGGGATGAAGAAGGAAGGATGGATGGAGGGAGAAGGAAAGGGTGGAAGTAAGAACGAAGGGTGGAGGGAGGAATAGAGGGAGGGTGGAGGGATGGGGATGGGAGAGTGGCGGGAGGGAAAAGGAAGAGGCGGAAGTAGAAAGAAGCCTTGTTGAGGGAGCAGGCGATGACGGCCAGGGCCCCGTGGACCTCGGCCATGGCGTCGTGGGCGGCCAGCGCCTCGAACTTGTTAGGCGCCGTCACGAACGGCAGCCCCGTCTCCGTCGACACCTGCGCTGCCACCTGCAAACAGCCCTCCTCCCTCCTCCCAGTCCAGCCTCTCCCCTTTCTGACCTTCTCAGCGAATCCTTTGCGGGTGTTGAGGCCGGTGCCGACGGCTGTCCCGCCCACAGCCAGCTGGTAGAGGCGCGGCAGCGTCCCCTTCACCCGCTCTATGCCGTTCTCCACCTGCTGCACGTAGCCGCTGAATTCCTGGCCGAGGGTCAGCGGGACGGCGTCCTTCAAATGCTCTGCTTGTCCTTTGGGGTAGAGTGGAGGGGTTGCACCGTAGGGGGGGAGGGTTCATTCGGACAGTTAATTCAAAGACTTATATTTCAAGACCTGCGTAATATTTTTTCATGAAAATTCATCTCAAGTTGCTCCCCAAATGTTAGCTACATTGTGTTTCTATTTTTATGCCAAATGAACTTTAGCACAATGCAGCTGACATTTAGGGAGCAACTTGAGATGAATTTTGCATGAAATTTGCATTAGGTCTTGAATTACAACTTTTTGAATTTGCTATCCGCATAAAACCCTCCCCCCATGGGTAGGAGAGCTGTGGGCTACTTGAGTATGAGTGCGGCCGATCTTGACGATGTCCTGGAACTCGGCGGACTTGGCGGCGAGGCCTTGCTGGAGCTGGGCGAGGGCGGGCAGCAGACGTTGGTTGAGCTCCACGGCGACGGCGATGTGCATGGCGGTGGGATAGGTGTCGTTGGAGCTCTGGCTCATGTTCACGTGGTCGTTGGGGTGGACGGGGTCCTTGGAGCCCAGCTGGCCGCCCAGCTGCTCGATGGCTCGGTTGGAGATCACCTGGCAGAGCAGCCAGCCTACCCTTCTCCCTGGTAGATTTAATATTGTGACGCTAAGAGAGCTTGTAAAATGGGCATTCTGTGGCAAACACATGAGGGCAGTTCTACTGTTAAAACAATCCCATGGGATAGGACAGGGGAGAGCTATCTTGTAACAATTACTGTCCTCTGTCCTGTCCCATGAGATTGTTTTAATAGTAGAACTGCCCTCTGGTGTTTGCCGCAGAGTGTCCATGTTGCAAGCTCTTTTAGCGTCACTGTCAAAGTCTAAGCCTCTGCCTCACCTCGTTGACGTTCATGTTGGACTGCGTCCCGCTGCCCGTCTGCCAGATGCTGAGCGGGAAATGCTCATCAAGCTTCCCAGCTATCACCTGGCCTTCGCCCCGTCTTTGCCTTCCCCAGGCAGGAAGAAGGGGGAGAAACCTCGTCTGCAGCGCCGACGATGGCATCGCGGAGCTTGCCGTCCAGGCCGAACTCGGCGTTGACGATGGCCGCGGACTTCTTGAGCACCCCGAAGGCGTGGATGACCGGCAGCGGCATGCGCTCCGAGGGGCCGCCGATGTTGAAGTTGATGAGACTGCGCGCCGTCTGAGCCCCATAGTACCTGCCAACCGCAGTTCTGGCTAACACCACCCAACTTTTTGGCATCCACCCATCCCCCCATGGGGGAGGGCATTTGGGAAGCCTATTTATTCGCGAATGATTTCAAATAATTGTATAATTCACAATCTGCCCAAACATAATAATTATTTGAAATCATTCGGCAGGGATTCCAATCTATATTTTAATTATTTGAAACCATTCGTGAATAAATAGGCTTCCCAGGGTAGGCGGAGGAAAAAGAGAAGGATGGAAAAGGTAGCAACTTGTCAGCGGGGACCTCCAACTCCCCGAAGGTGTCCCGCTCCTTCCTCACGGCGGCCATCAGACGTGCTGTCTGCAATCCCTTCCCCTGTCTTTCCTATGCTTGCTTGCCAACTAGGCTAACCGAAGAGACGGGTCTGCTTTGCAGCAGCGCGCCAGTCAGCTGCAAAAGGCTGCCATTTATGGTCTGATCTGGCACTCCCCCCTCTAGCACAGGCAAAACAAACAGCCCCCTCTCCCTGCCATCCATCTCGCGCCCTTTTCCAGATACGTACACAAAGTGGCCTGAGATGGGCAATTGAAAGCATTGAAGGGCGAAGCATAGGAGATGAGGTGAGGTTGAACGAAAGAAGGTGGCACCTGGCGAGTGCAGCGGAGGGTGAGTAGGAGCGGCATGGCGGGTTGCTTATTACAGCAGGAGTGGTTTAGGGGAGGCACACCTGCAAAGCCGGCCTGGTGTTAAGGGGGATTCGAAGGGGGGTTTGCGCGAAGGGAGAAGCAGGTGGAGGGATTTGGTGGGGGTGGTCCGTTGGGGCTGTCTGGGCTGGGTGGGGGCTGCTCGCTCGGCTTGCTTGAATGGCTGCCTTGCCTTTTGCTGCACTACGGTTGCTGCTGCTGCCGACAAGGCTAGGCCAATCGGGCCGCCCCCCTGTCACAAGTGTTCAGTAGGAAACAGGGGTGAATAAATGTATGTTTTAAGCGATCTTACTTTTTTCAAAAGTGTTACTCAAAATATCTGAGCAAAAAGAGAGGCCGCGGTAACAGCAGGCGAATGAATGCAAAGAATGAATGCGAATGCAGAGAAGGGCTTGCAGCTTTGATTCACTGCGTATTTTGCATCAAAAATAAACCTTCAGCATTACGTTCTGTATTCTGGTCTCTCTTGTCTGATTTGGGCCTATTTATCTCCATTTCACGAGTATAGTCCTTGAGACATTACGAGAACATCAGCTACGAAGCCGTGGATGAAACTTGCAATGTTGCCATCGCGACAAAGACTGAAATTATAATGCTCAAGATGAAATAGATCGTAGCTCAGAATAGAAAACATGAAATTGAGAGGTAGTTGTGCTGCGCCTGGAAGGAATTTCGGGGGTTGTGGGATGGTTTGGAAGGGGAGGAAAGGGGACGAGTGGGATTTTCTGGGGCAGAGGCTGGCTGGCCAGCTAAGGTTGGCATGTAGGCCGGGCAGTAGGCAACTGAGACCGAGGCTGGACATGTACAGCGGAGTGGGTGAGGAGGGCTGCCAGGGCGGAATAGAGATGCTCCTTGCACCCCAGGCTTCTAAATTAATGGATCCATTATTCCCTCAAGAAGTTGAGAGGTGGAATAACTTGAGCCCCTCGTCGCCCTGCTCTCCGATGTCCACAGAACTGACGAGCAACAGACGATTCGAGTTCGAACCGATCGAGTTGCCTTTAGTCAAAGACAACTTTGCCCCCGTCATGCTTGTTTATTTCCAGTGAGTGTACAGCGTTGTGTTCTATTCTGCCGGCTTGAAAGCAGCTAGTGTAGTAATTGGAAAAAGCAAGGAATGAAAAGGTACCTGTCCCGCTCTCATTGGGCGAACGACCAAAGCTTAGGCGGAAGGACCAATTCGTCCCATGGCCGGCTCCTAGTGTATCTCCAGTGCCTTCCCCACCGTAGACAATGCACACTTTCATTGCCTGTCTGAGTCTGAGGGGTTTCGAGGACTCTGATATGCCCCCCTCCTTTGACCAGGCGGACTCCACAGCCGCGCATCCTCTCCAATAGCAACAGGGGCTGCTCAGTTTGCCCATCCTGGCGGGGCGCCCTCAATATCGGCAGCTATGGAGTGGCTGATCTACCAAGCTGCCCCGCTGCTTCTTCTAACCACCGCCCTGCTCTACCCCTTCCACACTGCCGAGCTCACCTGCCACTCCTCCGCCGCCGTCCACTCCGCTCTGGAGGACGAGCGGAAGCTGGCGTAGCCCCTTTCCCTACCCTTAGCCCCTGCAAGGGCCGATTTAGGGGGAGGGGGGTGGAAAAGTTTGGACCCAATATCCTGCCCCCAAAACGAATCTGGACCCAAAGTCCCTCCCCTTCAAACAGAACTCTATCTTCGCCCTTGCGCCCCCCCCCCCCCCCCGGCCTCATGCTCAGAGCTGTGTCTATGGACAGAGTGAGTCGGCTGTGTCTGCGCCGGCGCAAGCTCTTCCCAGTGGAGGCCTACGGGGCGGCCAAGGAGCGGTTTGGCAACGCCAGCCGGGCCCTCCAGCTCCTGCCGCTAGCAGAGGCTTCTATCCAAGTGAACTCTCAATCCTAAAAGGAGTGGAGGGGACTGCAGGAGGAACGCTGGCTGGCCTACTGGCGCCTGCCCTGGCTGCTCTGCGCCGCCGCCCTCATCGTCGGACTCTTTGGACAGACCAGGCAGCTGCTGCGTCATTTGGCGGGTGAGGAGGCCTGGACGGGCCAGCGTACCCTGAGGGTGGTGATTTATGCCTACACCTTTTTCAATCAACTATAACTCATTGAAAAAAATTCGGAGATCTTGAGGAGTAGTTGAATGAAAAAGGTGTATGCATGAATGAGCAATATATGCGTATACCATTTTCAATCAACTACAACTCATAGGAAAATAATTGGGAGATCTGGAGTTGTAGTTGATTGAAAAGGTGTATGCATGAATGACCAATGTATGCGTATACCTTTTTCAATCAACTACAACTCATCGAAAAAAAATTCGGAGATCTGGAGTTGTAGTTGATTGAAAAAGGTGTACACATAAATCACCCCCAGACTAGGACTATTGAATGAAAGGTTCTCAGGCCTGGTGAGTAGACTGGACGGGGCGGAGCTGGCAGGCTTCTTCTGCCACCTGCGTCGCATACACGCCGGTCAGGCCATGCAAAGGGCGCCGCTGGCAGCTGGGGAACTTTCTGAGCTCGAGAATCGGGAATTGGAAGTTTGATTTTCCACGCCTCCTCTTCCGAGCAGGAGAAGGGGCTTGCTCCAGGACGTGGACGATGATATGACGCTGTATCTGTCGGAGGCCTTCCTGCAGATGATAACCGGGACCCAGCTCCGATCTGCTCGCCTCCATGCCGCGTTCCAACTGGGCACCTATTTAGGAGCCATATGGAATGGATAAGAGGATGGTTACAGGTTGGCCAGCTCAGCTGGGGCCATGCTGCTGTTCTTCTGTTTCTATCGGCTGGCTCAGGCCCTGCTCAGTGAAACTCTGCTGCAAGAGTTCTTCTGCCACATTGAGCCCGGCGAGCTCCACTCTGGTAGCAGCTTCATTTCCTTTCCCAGTTCATTCAGGCTGGCTAATTGGCTAGATTAAGCCAAGGAGGAGCAAGTTTACTGGTCGCAATCGTTGCAGTGATGAGTGGCCTCTTCTACTGCCACCTAGATGCGGAGTTGGTGGGCATTGTCTGCGGCGTTCTTTTCGTTGTTCTCCTTCCTGCTGCTTTTCACAGCCTCTTCTCCTTCGCCTCAGGTCCTCTAGTCTCTAATCACAGGAAGATTTGTGTCAGACACATTGCTCCTGCCTTCTAAGCCGAAATGGCAACGCTGTGCTGTGCATCTAATTGGAACCCAACGCTGTGCATCTAATTGGAACCAAATCCCAGCATACACATTCTTTTTTGCCTCCCACTACAAAGTTTTGTAATTGTCTGAAGCGAGATTCGACTCGCTTTTTGGCTGGCATTTTGCTGTCGGCTGCCTTTTGGCCCCAATCTTGCTGGCGGGTAGAACATCAATCAAGTCTGGCAGGCTGCAGGCTGCTACGACCTGCTGTACGGCCAGAGGGGCCTGGTGGTCGAGCTGACGCGCGGACGTAAGCTTCTATCTGTCGATTGCTGCGCGGCTAAAGAGGGATGGACTGGCAGAGCTGAGTGGGGGAGAGCGGCGGAAGCTGGCTGCCTTTCTCGGCGCCGATGGGGAAGCGGCATTGGCTCGCCTCTACGCTGCGGCTGGGCCCCGACAGGCTGCCAGTCTCCTGCAGGCGCTTTTGCTGAGACTGGCCGCTTAGACCCCACTTGCTCAGCCTCTTCCATTCCCATAACTCTACACAGTCTTGCAAGGCCTTGAAGAGCAAGAATTTGTTACTTTCTTCCACCTATTGATTTTGTTTTAGGCACAAAATCATGTTTGCCTGAGACTGGCCCTCTCCCCCTTGCTCACCATATTTCATTCGCATAACTCTACTCAGTCATGCAAGGGCATGAAGAGCAAAAATTATTACTTTCTTTCACCTATTGATATTATTATAGGCAAATAGTTATGTTTGCTGCATATTTTGTTCTAATGCCTCATAAAAAGCTGCAGCTGAGCAGTTGAGAGTGCTCTGGAATGTGGGGGAAAAAGTGGGAGGTGATATTTGGTGGTGAGAAGGAGAAAAAGAGGACGAGAGCAAAGTGAGAGGCGTGGAATGTAGGGAGGAGCAGCAAAGGGGGGAGGGCAGAGTTTCAGTTCAGACACGGGTGACGGTGCAGTGGAAGAGGGCGAGAGTGCAGGAGGAGCAGACGATGAGGCCTGCCAAGCTCACAGAGGTGGAGGCCACCCCGAACAGGAACGGAGAGCAGTAGAAGGGATCGCTCCAGTTGTCCCAGACCGCCTGTGGATACGCCTCCCACAGCCAGAAGCAAGCTGCAGTTTCCTTTCTCTGCCTTTTTCTCATCTTATGATATGCAAATAGGACTGGTGTAGAACTACTGGCCCCAGGTGAAGAAGAAGCTCACCGAAAGCGCTGTGAATGATGAGGAAGAGAAGGGCAGCAGAGGAGGCGATGAGGAGAGGGCCGCCGAAGACGATGGCGCAGATCTTGCTTGCCAGGCTGCTGTGACCGCCCTCCTCTGCACTCGTGTAGAACTACTGGCCCCAGGTGAAGAAGAAGCTCACCGAAAGCGCTGTGAATGATGAGAAAGAGAAGGGCAGCAGAGGAGGCGATGAGGAGAGGGCCGCCGAAGACGATGGCGCAGATCTTGCTTGCCAGGCTGCTGTGACCGCCCTCCTCTGCACTCGTGTAGAACTACTGGCCCCAGGTGAAGAAGAAGCTCACCGAAAGCGCTGTGAATGATGAGAAAGAGAAGGGCAGCAGAGGAGGCGATGAGGAGAGGGCCGCCGAAGACGATGGCGCAGATCTTGCTTGCCAGGCTGCTGTGACCGCCCTCCTCTGCACTCGTGTAGAACTACTGGCCCCAGGTGAAGAAGAAGCTCACCGAAAGCGCTGTGAATGATGAGAAAGAGAAGGGCAGCAGAGGAGGCGATGAGGAGAGGGCCGCCGAAGACGATGGCGCAGATCTTGCTTGCCAGGCTGCTGTGACCGCCCTCCTCTGCACTCGTGTAGAACTACTGGCCCCAGGTGAAGAAGAAGCTCACCGAAAGCGCTGTGAATGATGAGAAAGAGAAGGGCAGCAGAGGAGGCGATGAGGAGAGGGCCGCCGAAGACGATGGCGCAGATCTTGCTTGCCAGGCTGCTGTGACCGCCCTCCTCTGCACTCGTGTAGAACTACTGGCCCCAGGTGAAGAAGAAGCTCACCGAAAGCGCTGTGAATGATGAGAAAGAGAAGGGCAGCAGAGGAGGCGATGAGGAGAGGGCCGCCGAAGACGATGGCGCAGATCTTGCTTGCCAGGCTGCTGTGACCGCCCTCCTCTGCACTCGTGTAGAACTACTGGCCCCAGGTGAAGAAGAAGCTCACCGAAAGCGCTGTGAATGATGAGAAAGAGAAGGGCAGCAGAGGAGGCGATGAGGAGAGGGCCGCCGAAGACGATGGCGCAGATCTTGCTTGCCAGGCTGCTGTGACCGCCCTCCTCTGCACTCGTGTAGAACTACTGGCCCCAGGTGAAGAAGAAGCTCACCGAAAGCGCTGTGAATGATGAGAAAGAGAAGGGCAGCAGAGGAGGCGATGAGGAGAGGGCCGCCGAAGACGATGGCGCAGATCTTGCTTGCCAGGCTGCTGTGACCGCCCTCCTCTGCACTCGTGTAGAACTACTGGCCCCAGGTGAAGAAGAAGCTCACCGAAAGCGCTGTGAATGATGAGAAAGAGAAGGGCAGCAGAGGAGGCGATGAGGAGAGGGCCGCCGAAGACGATGGCGCAGATCTTGCTTGCCAGGCTGCTGTGACCGCCCTCCTCTGCACTCGTGTAGAACTACTGGCCCCAGGTGAAGAAGAAGCTCACCGAAAGCGCTGTGAATGATGAGAAAGAGAAGGGCAGCAGAGGAGGCGATGAGGAGAGGGCCGCCGAAGACGATGGCGCAGATCTTGCTTGCCAGGCTGCTGTGACCGCCCTCCTCTGCACTCGTGTAGAACTACTGGCCCCAGGTGAAGAAGAAGCTCACCGAAAGCGCTGTGAATGATGAGAAAGAGAAGGGCAGCAGAGGAGGCGATGAGGAGAGGGCCGCCGAAGACGATGGCGCAGATCTTGCTTGCCAGGCTGCTGTGACCGCCCTCCTCTGCACTCGTGTAGAACTACTGGCCCCAGGTGAAGAAGAAGCTCACCGAAAGCGCTGTGAATGATGAGAAAGAGAAGGGCAGCAGAGGAGGCGATGAGGAGAGGGCCGCCGAAGACGATGGCGCAGATCTTGCTTGCCAGGCTGCTGTGACCGCCCTCCTCTGCACTCGTGTAGAACTACTGGCCCCAGGTGAAGAAGAAGCTCACCGAAAGCGCTGTGAATGATGAGAAAGAGAAGGGCAGCAGAGGAGGCGATGAGGAGAGGGCCGCCGAAGACGATGGCGCAGATCTTGCTTGCCAGGCTGCTGTGACCGCCCTCCTCTGCACTCGTGTAGAACTACTGGCCCCAGGTGAAGAAGAAGCTCACCGAAAGCGCTGTGAATGATGAGAAAGAGAAGGGCAGCAGAGGAGGCGATGAGGAGAGGGCCGCCGAAGACGATGGCGCAGATCTTGCTTGCCAGGCTGCTGTGACCGCCCTCCTCTGCACTCGTGTAGAACTACTGGCCCCAGGTGAAGAAGAAGCTCACCGAAAGCGCTGTGAATGATGAGAAAGAGAAGGGCAGCAGAGGAGGCGATGAGGAGAGGGCCGCCGAAGACGATGGCGCAGATCTTGCTTGCCAGGCTGCTGTGACCGCCCTCCTCTGCACTCGTGTAGAACTACTGGCCCCAGGTGAAGAAGAAGCTCACCGAAAGCGCTGTGAATGATGAGAAAGAGAAGGGCAGCAGAGGAGGCGATGAGGAGAGGGCCGCCGAAGACGATGGCGCAGATCTTGCTTGCCAGGCTGCTGTGACCGCCCTCCTCTGCACTCGTATAGAAGTGCGCAAGAATCAGTACACTTCCCACCACGGTTAAGCCTGCGATGTATATCGATTCATGGAAAAGGGTGACAGAGATAGGGTGGCAGGAGATAATATCGTTTATTGCAGCTTGACCTGTTCAATGATATGATTGAGTAGGAAAGAAGGAGGTTAGAGCTAACCAAATGAAGTAGCACCGCTTGCCAACAGGTACAGCGGTATCCTCCAGTCTACGGGACAATCATCCAAGCCCAACCAACCGACCACCATCTCCCCCGTGCAAACCACCAGTCCCACCGCTACCACGATTATCACTGCAATTTTTTTTCTCATCAATGCTCCTTATTTAGTCATTGATATCAGTTAAATTGGCCACCATGCCATTTATCTGCTCAATGGCTATCAATTTGAGCTAAATGGTAGGTATGCAAAGAATGAAGAGGCGTGAAGAGGGGAGCACTCTTATCCAGCATGATGTTGTCGGAGACGGTGGCGGAGTGGGGCGCCTCCCGCATCACCAGCCCCTGCTGCATTGAACGGCTGTAAAAGGGACCTTCGTGGGCGTTGGGCGTCTGGATGACCTCCTCATCTCCACCCTCCTCCACCATCCCTCTTCCAACTTCCAACTCCAGCTCTTACGCCAGTTCCCAACGTCTGACCCCCCCTATGCAGCCCCACAAAGACCAGCTCTTGCTCACAGGCCCCCGTCCCTGGCCAGGAGAAGAGCCTTTAAGGCCCTAACCGCATTCCCATCGAACCCTTTCTCAGCTCCACCAGTGAAGCAAGGCCTAGCCTCAGATGCCCTGCAGCCTGGTGATCCTGCAGCGAATGGGAGGGCCTGGCTCTGATGACACTAATTGGCCTGGCTGGCTGGGTGGAGTGGTGGTGGGTGCTTTCTATTGGCAGCAGAGGCGGGGGGCAGGCTAAGCGGATTTCCTCGAGAACCGTCGCATTTCCCCCAGCCAGGCCCCTTCTGAGCCCCTTTTTCAGCCGCGGCGGAAGGGGCCGCTATTCGAGGACACCTTGAGTGCCCCCCGCCCCAACCTCTCCCATCATGTTTCCAGTGGCTACGCTTGATCGCTCCTCTGCCACTTCAAGAGCAGAGCACGGCTGCGGGCATTGACAAACTCAGAAGGCTCTATGCTCCGGCAAAGGAAGACAGCAACAAGTCTCGTCTTGCTCTAGAAAAAAATCGCATAGGCTTCGAATCCTGCCCACAAAAAAAGCTTGGCACTATGGGATAGGAGTCGTCTGCTTTCACTGGAATGGCAGGAGGGCATAAATGTCTGGTGGTGAAGGGGAAAACCCAAGGGAGGGCGCAGAGGAAATGGACGCTTCACTGGCATCAATTCACTGGCCTCTCGTTTAGGTTGATGATTATGCTGATGGGAGTGGATTTGAGGGAAGACACTGCTGGTGAGAAGGAAACTTGAGGAACTTTTGGGGCGCCGCGCAAAAAGAGCGCCTCCCCAGCCATTAGGTCTGCTGCCCATCATTCTCAGCATATTTCCAGTCCCACGAAGCAGAAAAGGCAAAATGTTGCGGATACAAAAAACGTCCAGCAACCAACACTTTTGGCCTGAAAATGCTGCTAGCGCTGAGGTTGAAAAGAGTTTCTCACATTTATTCTGGGCTACTTGACGCTATAAAAGGCTTAGGCTTGGTCGAGAGAATTTGAATAGTGGCAACTGCATAGGTTTCGCTTGCAGTTAAAGTTAAAGTTGCAGTTGGCTTGCTTAAAGTTGGACTAAAACATGAGCAGTTAGTAAATGTACCTATAGTAAAACAATTGCCTTTCCGGCTGGTGACTGGCCAGAATTTGCTAAAGGCAAGTCAGGGGAGACGGAAAAGAGCCAAACTTCTTCCAAGCATCATTCTCAATTTACCATAATAATTTCAACAGCGGATCATTTTGAGACAATGCCTAAGCCAATGAAAGGGAATTTTTTAAAACGATGACAAAATGGGTAGTATTGGGCTGGCGCGTGGGAGTAAAACGAACCACAAGCGCCAACCACTCTTTTCGACCTAGGTGTACGTTTTCGGGGTTATTGCTAGTTTTTAATTTTCAGAGCTCTCAAAGCTCTAGCTCGCAGGCCCCTTCCACTGGATCCTTCACCTTCTGATTCGCCCCAAAAGCTTTAATCCAAAATTTTGTGAACATTAGGGCAAGAACAAGAGGGGGGCCAGCAATGCTGGAGGGGGAGAACGTTGGAGATGGCATGACCTTGCAAGCAAGGTCAACGAGACAGAACATTTTAGAGTGAGGCTCAAGGGCCCTTTTCGAAATGCCTAGACTCGTGGCTAACCGAGGATGCAGTGGAGCAAGCTCCATCACCTACCAATCTCCTTAATGGAGGGGGGCTACCGTTTGGGAGTGAAGATGGCTTGGGCGTAGCCACCAGCATAGCACTGGCCCCATGCAGTGGAGCAAGCACTCCACCCCCCACCCACCCCCTCCTTATCCTTTGCCACCACCCCCTCGCCCCACCAGCAGCCACCCCACAAAAAAAACAAAACACACCACAAACCAGCATCGCACTGGCCATGCAAGCAGCGAGACTCAGGGCCCTTCTCGAAATGCCTAGACTTGCGGCTAGCCAGCAACACCAACAAACCCCATAAAAACCCCCCCTACCAACCTCCTATGAATGGAAAAAGGGCCTACCGTTTGGGAGTGAAGATGGCTTGCGGTGTGGCAGCCACCAGCATAGCACTGGCCATCCAAGAAGCACTCGTCGCAGGCACCTTCCACTGGATACTTCTCCCCTTCTGACTCGCCCCACCCCCCCCCCCCCCCCCCCCCCCCCCCCCCCCCCCCCCCCCCCCCCCCCCCCCCCCCAGCAGCCACCAGCATCGCACTGGCCATCCAAGCAGCAGCGACGCAGGGGCCCTTCACCCCACCTCGCACCCGCCGAGCTGCAGCACCTCCACTGGATCCTATCAACCTCCTCTTGATTCGCAAAAGCCTACCGCTTTGAATCTAAGCTTGCGTTGTGAACAGCCCCCAGCAGAGAACCCCAGAGGCCGGTGGCCCAGCCAATGCTCGGAGGGCCCCGGAGAACTTCTGACTCGCCCCACCAGCAGCCACCAGCATCGCACTGGCCATGCAAGCAGTGAGGCTCAGGGGCCCTTTTCGAAATGCCTAGACTCGTGGCTAGCCGAGGATGCAGCGGAGCAAGCTCCATCACCTACCAACCTCCTATGAATGGAAAAAGGGCCTACCGTTTGGGAGTGAAGATGGCTTGCGGTGTGGCAGCCACCAACATAGCACTGGCCATCCAAGAAGCACTCGTCGCAGGCACCTTCCACTGGATACTTCTCCCCTTCTGACTCGCCCCACCAGCAGCCACCAGCATCGCACTGGCCATGCAAGCAGCAGTCGACGCAGGCCCTTCCACTGGATCCTTCACCTTCTGATTCGCCCCAACAGCTTTAATCTAAAATTTTGTGAACATTAGGGCAAGAACAAGAGGGGGGCCAGCAATGCTGGAGGGGGAGAACGTTGGAGATGGCATGACCTTGCAAGCAAGGTCAACGAGACAGAACATTTTAGAGTGAGGCTCAAGGGCCCTTTTCGAAATGCCTAGACTCGTGGCTAGCCGAGGATGCGGCGGAGCAAGCTCCATCACCTACCAACCTCCTATGAATGGAAAGAGGGCCTACCGTTTGGGAGTGAAGATGGCTTGCGGTGTGGCAGCCACCAGCATAGCACTGGCCATCCAAGAAGCACTCGTCGCAGGCACCTTCCACTGGATCCTTCTCCCTTTCTGATTCGCCCCACCAGCAGCCACCAGCATCGCACTGGCCATCCAAGCAGCAGTCGACGCAGGCCCTTCCACTGGATCCTTCACCTTCTGATTCGCCCCAACAGCTTTAATCTAAAATTTTGTGAACATTAGGGCAAGAACAAGAGGGGGGCCAGCAATGCTGGAGGGGGAGAACGTTGGAGATGGCATGACCTTGCAAGCAAGGTCAACGAGACCGAACATTTTAGAGTGAGGCTCAGGGGCCCTTTTCGAAATGCCTAGACTCGTGGCTAGCCGAGGATGCGGCGGAGCAAGCTCCATCACCTACCAACCTCCTATGAATGGAAAGAGGGCCTACCGTTTGGGAGTGAAGATGGCTTGCGGTGTGGCAGCCACCAGCATAGCACTGGCCATCCAAGAAGCACTCGTCGCAGGCACCTTCCACTGGATCCTTCTCCCTTTCTGATTCGCCCCACCAGCAGCCACCAGCATCGCACTGGCCATCCAAGCAGCAGTCGACGCAGGCCCTTCCACTGGATCCTTCACCTTCTGATTCGCCCCAACAGCTTTAATCTAAAATTTTGTGAAC
>JASANA010001081.1:0-25259 GCA_030248095.1 Ptycholaimellus sp. GST1_10
GTGTATCTCTTCGCATTCGTATTGCTGTAGGCAGGAGACCAGAGAGGTCGCCAACCGCGACCCAGAACTCGTAGGGGAGAGAAAGAAGTGTCCATCTAGCAACAGGGAGGAAGTTGGACTTCCGTCAAGCGGTTGTGGCAAGGTTTGAGGAAGTTGAAAAACATGTGTCTGGGGACGTATTTGAAGTTGCAGAAGTTGAGGACAAGTACCCTTTGTTTATCCAAGCACATCCTCTTGAATATCAGCAACATCGTCATCAATCCTTTGCCACTCAGGCTCTGCAGCACTAGTTTGTCGGTGGAGATGTGTCGAAAGTAGTTCATGAGGTATGGTATCTCTTCCTTCGACATCAGGTCCGTGATCCTGAGTATAGTGCCGACTGCCCTCCTCGTCAGGCTCTTCCTTTTCTGTTTCTTGATTCGCCTTATTCCGTTCGGTTGAGGGTCAAGACGAAGTGACTTGAACGGTGGTTCGTCATCCTCCGCGTCCCCTGGAATGGCGTCGTCAGTGAATTTCTCCAGTCTGATCTCCAGTCCGTTCTGGGAAGTCACTGTCAGGGAGCTGAAGTGGACCTTGGGTAAGGCCTAATAAAGTGCCATGGTCCACCAACTGATGCCATTTACCGCACATGAGTCTAGCACCGGTGAGGCTGTGTCCGTCAAGGCATTGTAGGATCAGTTCCAGAATTTCATTCGGCAGTTCATCTAGTGAGGGCGACGTCGTGATTGGCTTGGACACTGCTGACTGGTCCTGTCCCTCCTGCTCTGTTTGGGTCTTGGACAAGGAGAGAAGAGCTGTCACGGCGTCGACTTCCTCAATTATCCCCGCCGCAGTCAGTAGCTGTCTCCGGTTGAAGCAAAGCTTCCGGTAATGGCATTGAAGTGCTGGTCAGCGGTGATCAACTGGAGGAAGTCTTCCCAGCTGGTTCTCGATCAGAACGATGGCCAACCCCACATGCGCCATGTTGGAGTAGTCTCTGTAATGGGGAAGTGGAGCGTCCATCCGACTTAGGTCGTTGTCGCCGTCTCTTCCCGTGAGGCTGTCCTTGGTGTCGGTGAGCAATCTGTGGCCCTTTGTCGCTCTTGGGTTTTCCTGGGCGGCTTCTAGGAGAACGCTGGTCTCACGGTAGAGGATGTCGCACAATTCCAGGAACTGTGTGAGCTCCTTGCTCTTGTCATTGTGTACGAGGAGGTTGCCCAAGATTGTCGGATGAAAGACTCCCTGGGCCACTAGTTGATCCACGATAGAACACCAGGAGACGTTGTTGGCGTGGACGCACGTCAGGCAGTGATAGGTCATCAGTTCGTTTTCCAACAGCCGTTGACAGACTATCATGAGAAATCTGGCGTCCGATGGTCCTAGGATGGGTCCTAGCTCCTCCTGAACACAGGCCGGCAAATGGTGTCCTGGACGATCACTGCATCGGACTCAGTCTGACCCAGCCCAACGGTTTGGAGAGCATGGTCACAAATGGAGGTGACGGGGGATTTAATCAAGGACATGATAATATTGACATCGAGATCTGATGTGGCAGTTGTGACGATGCGCGACTTCTATGTACTCATTGTCCAGCTACAATGCAGGCTCTGGCTTAGTTCTTCTGGTCAAGTTGAAGGCCGCGCTGCGCGAGTGGTGCCCTGGAGAGGTGATGATTGGGGTATATCTGTGGGCAAGACCTTGCTCAGCTCATCCCGGCCTTCCTCTCCTCTCAATTTCATTCGCGTCGCTCCTCATTTGCGTGACTCGTGTTATGATGAAAGGGGGCTCTCGTGGCCTCTGCGGTTGAGGTCCTCGCCTCTCCCTTCTCCGTCACGTCGTTCGGAGCTCCTCCCCTCTCCACGTCCCTCTCCCGCGTTCCTGCCTCATTTGACCAGTAGGCATCCGATGAGCCTCGTGATGGTGCTTGGCGGTGACCGGCGGAGCCTTCAGGTGATGGAGCTCCAGTTCTCCATTCCACTTTGGAGAATGGGGTACCGTCAGTCCGCCTTTCCCTTCTTCCTGTTTCTCCCGGAGAAGCTGTACTCTGCGTTTCCTTGGTGGGGGCCACATGACCAGATGATGCAGTACGATGTTGTGGCGTCTAGGGTTCAGGGGGCACGATGTCAGGTTGTAATATCGTGAGGCTGGGATGCATAATGTTGATAGTGGAAGCTGTCGATGTCCCCGCGGAGACCATCAAGCCTGTTGGCCCGATCCTCATGGACAGAGTCCACTGCTGGCCTCCTATTTAAGGAGAGGTAGGAGGCTGTCTGAGTAGTGGTCAGAGCCTCTGTCAGAAGGTGATGGCCTTGAAGAGGTTGAGCTGCACGTCACTGTTCTTCGTCCTAGAGTAGCTGAGGTGGAAGACAAGGTGACGCTAAGTTCAGACTGCTTCCCTCTGATGTTCATGTTGGGTGGGAAGCAGAGCGGCAGCTGTGCACAGTGGAGCTCTAAGGTGTGCTGGTGTCCTGGTTGTTGAAGGTGATGAAGGTGTAGGTTCCGTCCAGGTTCCGCGGGTCTAGTCGATGCTGGCATCATGCTGAGAGAAGGCATGAGGCAGCCCAGAAGATCGCTAGATCCCTGTGTTGGAAGTGACGGCCTTGAAGGGGCTGAGCTTCTGTACGCCGGGTTTGGTCTTGAACTGGCAGCCGTAAAAGATGATGGCGAAGTTGGACTCGGACTACTTCACATCGCCGAACATGTCCGACAGGAAGCAGAACTGCAGTGTTGCAGAGTGGAGCCCTGGGGATTAGTGCTCCATGGCTCTAGGTTGGTGATGGGAGGCAGTGGATGGGTTAGATGCTGTGCTTGCCGTGGGATGCCTTGGCGGCCTTGCCGTTGAAAGTGAGCAAGAGACGGCCGTCTCACAGCTATTGCCATCCAGACCTCCTGTTTGCCATTGCCTAATAGTAGTTGAAGACAACGTATTCCGCTGGCCATCTGGAGAGTTGAGTAAGCTCTCCTAGCCTTTGATGCCTGGTCTGGACCAGTGGCCTTCGATTGATTGTATGACCGAAGACTGGACTGAAGATCACGACTCCAGTCATTTCTCTAGTCCTTGAGGTTCACTCGGACTCAGAGCCTTGATGAGTAGGCTAGCGAGTGGCTTCCGTAGATTGTGAACGTCGAATACGGAACTTGCCTCACCACTCCCAATGTTCCCCTGGGCTCTTGAGTTCCATTCGAATCCACTTCTCCTTGTTTGTGCCTCAGGCTGCTAGGATGCGTCGCTTTCTTGAGCGATTCCTTCGATCCCCTTCTTCCCCGTGGTGCGTCATTGAGTTGCTCCTGTTGAGTTGTCTTTCTCCTTCTGCTCTGTGGATTCTCTCTGACGACTGACTCTCACAGGGGGGGGCCTCACACATTGCGGCGGGAAGGAGGGGGGGGGGCTTGATGAGGGCTCAGAGAGGCTGAAGGTCCGGCGGGGCTTCTCATCACCACAGGCGGCATCGGACCCTCCATCCACCGCCATTGCTCTCCTACCCCGCTCCGTCCGTTTGTCATGGGGCCTGGTCAACCTTGGGCAGGGGTGAGGGGCGGTGGGCCGGTGGGGGGGGCCCGCGGCCTGGTTGACAGCGGCGGACATGGCCTGGATGAGCTTGGAGGCCTCTTGCAGACTGGATTGCATCTTGCGCATCCGGTGGAGTCTGTCGAAGGCTGCGTGGAGACTCTTGGCCTTCTTCTGGCTGATGACGTAGCCGTCTCCCTTGATCTTGCTCAGCTGTTGTTGGAGGGCCCGTTTCTTGCACTCAAGCTTATCCCATGCCACCTGAGCTTGGCTCCGCTCCTGGACAGCCTGCTCCTTCTTGGACTCGGCAACGGCCAGTTGTTTCCGGGTTTCCTCGTGGGCCTTCTCCAGCGTCGTCACCTTCACCTCCAACCCCAAGCACTGTCTTTCAAAGGAAAGTGCTTTCTGCGCTTGGAGTGATTTGAGGCGGGATCCGATGACGCGCATTTCTGTTGCTGAACTTGTCGCTCCAGCTCCCGTATGCGGTTGTCCCTCCAGTGTAGTCGCTGAAGGAGATCAGTGCAGTTTCGCTCCAGATTGTCGATCAACCTGGAGCCGGTGTCTAGGTAGGCTTGTGAGCTCCAGTATCCCGGGTCCACCTTTTCCTCCTCCTCTCGAGACTCCCTGGGGCTGGAGCTTCAGGGAAAGGAAGTGGGGCAAAGGCGACCATGGGCACTGCCGGAACAGGAGGCGATGATGCTAGGGCCGTTCCTTTCCTCCTCCCCTTGAGGTCCTCTGAAGATGGAGCTTCCTGAAGGGGAAGTGGGGCGAAGGTGACCCTGGCAGCAATTGGAGCTGAAGGCGGTGATGCCAGGGTCGTTCCTCTCCTCCTCTTCTCTAGGCTCGCTGACGACGGAGCTTCCTGAAGAGGGAGTGGAGCGAATGTGACCCTGGTAGTGGTTGGAGTTGGAGACGAGGCCGGGGAAGAGGTCTCCGTCTGCATAGGAGACAAGAGGACTGGCGATGGACTGGCCAAAGCCGTGCTGCTGAAGACGCTAGCTTCTGTTTCCATTGGAGATAGGGCTCCTGGGACTCCCTCGGGCAGCAAGTAGGCTGGTGATAGAGGGATAAGCGTGGAAAGGACCTGAAGCTCTGTCTCTGCCTTTGTTGGTGGGGAGGAGTTGGCTTCTCATCTTGGCGACCGTCGGCGGCTACTGGAAGATTGCCGGTCGCATTTAGGAGACTTCTGGCTCCTGTCCTTGGGGTCCTTGCCTCCCTGGAGGAAGGCTATGAGCTCCTCTTCTCCTGGAAAGGCCTCAGAGTGCTCCTGGCTGTCCGAGTTTGGTGGCTTGTCAGAGAAGCATGTTTGCTTCCTTACTGGCTCCAACTCGGAGCTGGCTCCTTCTTCTGGCTCTTCCTCGCCCACCTCCTCTCCTTCCTCTCCCTCCTCCTCTTGGTGTGGCGTGGTGTCTATTTTGTCTCCCTGGGAAGAGTGTGGGTTGAGGGAAGGAGGTGGAGGGGCGTGGGAGCTAGCGACTGTCGGTTGTAGGAAGTTGTCGGTGGACATATTTCTCGGGAAGAAATGTGTCAGGGGTTGATGAAGAGGGCTGGAGGCCGTTGACAATGGGCTGCTAGGGCTTGAGGGTCGACGGCAACAGCAGTAGGCAGTTGCTGTGGGATTAGAGTTGGGGCTGAGAACTTGGCTCAGATGGGCGTCTGAGGGTGAGTGGGAAGTGAGGGGCGCTGATGGGGGGACTTGGCCAAGGGACTGACTGAGGATGGAGGAGTAGCTGGATGGGGCTGGGTACCTCCAATCCTCCCCCCACAGCAGGGGAGGGGCCATAGTGGCTAGAAGGTGGCGATGGTGTGGAGGAGCAGGGGAGGAATTCCCAAGCTCCTGTGTGTAGAGGCCAAAGCAGGCTTGGCAGAGGCCTGTCTCTCTGGAGCGCTGGTGGAAAAACTTCGGCATCATTTATCACCATTAGGTGTCAAAAGGAGCTCCTTGTGTGCACTCAGCCAGTGTGTGTGGAGGAGGGAAGTTGATGGAGGGGGCCATTTGGTGGAGAAAGGGGGGTTGTTAATGATCCTGGCTCTGAGGCTGTTGGGCAATTAGAGCTGACAAATGAGCATCAGTGCGGAGGCCGCTTTTTGTGAGGGGTGCAAAAGGCGGGGGGTGGTGGCAGGGCAGAGTCATCCATTGTCCGCACTTGCTCTCCCTTGGAAGCCGCGTTTCCTGGAGGAGGGCGCAGGGAGTAGGGTGTGGTTGTAAGGAGGGTCATTAATCTCTGGCTGTTTGCGCTCTCTGGGGGCCGCTTTTTGAGGGGCGCAAAAAGGGCAGGGGTGGTGGCCACACGGAGTCATTAGTCGTCCGCACTCGCTGCTCCTTGGAGGACGCTTTTTCTGGAGGGGGGCAAAAAGAAGGGTGTGGTGGCAGGGCGGGTCATTAATCGCCGTTGTTTTGCCGCTCCTTGGAGGCCGCTTTTTGTGGCTAGCGCCAAAAAATGTAGGCCCGCAGAGGGAGGGGCAATTAGTCCGCCCTCTCTTCTTGCCGCCCTTCTTGCAAAGACTGGGGGAGGGGCAGGTTCTTGTAGGCCGGGGGTGTTTTGCAGGGGAGTGTGTGTGTGTGTGGCGCTGAAGAGCGGAGTGTACAGCAAAGGGGGTATGTTGAGGGGCTGTTTTTGCTGGTGTCGAATAGCAGGTGGAGGGGCTTGTGTAGGCGGCAAATTGGCGCAGGGAGTTTTTAGCCAAGCTTTGCCAGCTGAAGTTCGCCGCCGAAAACTTTTCAAACCATCAAAACAGTCGCATCCTAAAGCAGCACTCCACTGATTTTTGCCAATGAGTCCTGATTCTTGAAGTAGTCATTGTCGGTTTTTGTAGCAGACGATTAGTAGTCCACTTGTCCAACCAGCCACGAGCTTGGCTGCAAAGTGGACTCGCAGTAGTCCACACTGCTCGATTCAGCCGCCTGTTTTGCTGCAAAGCAGACTCCTCATAGTCTGCGCTCGTCCAGTCAGCCGCCATTTGGCTGCAAGGCAGACTCCTTTTGGTCCGCACTGACGAGAATCAGCCACCTAATCGGCTGCAAAGCAGACTGCTTGTAGTCTGCGCTTGTCCAGTCAGCCGCCATTCGGCTGCGAGGCGGACTCCTTTTGGTCCGCACTGACGAGATCAGCCGCCTAGTCGGCTGCAAAGCAGACTCCTCGTAGTCTGCGCTCGTCCAGTCAGCCGCCAGTTCGGCTGCAAGGCGGACTCCTTTTGGGCCGCACTGACAAGATCAGCCACGTAGTCGGCTGGAAAGCAGACTCCTCGTAGTCTGCACTTGTCGAATCATCCCCTGGCGGAGTTCAACGGAGGCTGAGGGTTTTGTGTTCCGTACTCCTTCCCGCGTTGATAACCAGCCACCTGGTAGGCTGGGCGCATGTCAATTGCCTCCTAGTAGGCCTGCGCGGTTGCGAATTCTGTGCTCATCAGCTCAGAGTCCCATAAGACAAATTCGCTCTCCTCTGCATCCTCCTCCCATCCGTTGATGGCGCGAGGTGGCAAAAGGTGTACTAGGCCTTTGCAGAGTAACAAGGTGGGCCCTCAGCCCGAAGTGAGTAAGAACGAGGGTGCTTTGCCAGCTCCCTCACATGGCAGCCACTCCCATGTCGGCCGCCCCTGCCTTGGTTCCTGCTTCTCTCCCGCTTCCTCAGCAATGCGGCAGAGGGAGGCAGGGCGTGCCCTTGCAGTTGTTCCGCCTCCCCCCCATAAGGGTGACGGATTGAGTAGCAAGAGGCCGAGTAGTTGTTGCCCGCTGGCTTCTGGTAGCTCTTAGGCGGGGCTTTCCGCTGGCATCTGAATCCACGGTTCAATCCGCAGTCAAAGTCCACAGAGGAAGGCTGCTGTGAAAGAAATGCGAAGGACAGATGCTGCGTCGTTGGTCATCCTCAGGTCTGCAGTCGGAGTCCACAGAGGAAGGCTGCTAGAGATGAGGGGGGTTGACCCTTGAAGGTTGAGTCATGCTGTTTGCCAATTCCCACCAGCAGTCAGAGTCCACAGAGGAAGGCTGCTGAAGTGGAAACTGCAGGGACAGATTGACTCAATCAAGTTGCTGCTGTTTGACACTTTCCGTCCGCAGTTGGAGTCCACAGAGGAAGGCTGCTGGAACGGGAGTGCAGTGACAGGCTGAACTCCTAGTGGCCGGAGGCCTGTGCCTGCCAAATCAGGCCGTCGTAGAGTGGCCAAAGGCCCGTGCCTTGTTTATGTCGCAGTTGAAGGCGGTCCTGATGCTGCTGAGCTTGATGAACAAAGCTGTAGAGGTTGGCCAGGGGCCAGTGCCAGACGCATTTCAGTCCTTTGTAGCTGATGAGCTGGGAGGAAATGTGCTGGCCATTGATGATCATTGACGCATCATTCTGGGCAATCAGTTGATTGGCAAGGAATGAGTAGTGGTCAATGGGCGTCTTGTAGGAGGCGGAGACCTGGAAGCCAAAGCCGAAGCCGTAGGCGGAGGCCTTGAAGCCGCAGTCCTTGCAGATTTGTGCCATTTAGATGGTCTGCAAATCTCAATCAGACGCCATAGAACAGAAGTTCTTGGACATATTCTTTTATCCCCATTTAGGATAAGAGAAGTGTCAAAAGTTTGCCGAATATTGCATTAAAGTTCAACTTTAATGTTCCCGTTCGGCGTTGTCTTGAAAAGCAGGGCAATTGGGCTCCGCTTGCCGGGGCTGGGTGGAGGAATTCTTTCCTGCTTTCAGACCGTAGACGGCGTAGTCTTGGAAGGCCCGTTTTCGATGCCGCTCCATCCAAGGCTCCTAGGGAGGAGGATTAGAAGCAGGATGAAGGTGCGCAATCTGGACTGTTCTTCTATCCGCTGTCCAAGTAGAGCTGGTTGAGGCTGCGCTTGTCGCAGAAGTTCTGGAGGTCCCAGATGCTCAGCCAGGCATCCTTGGCTAAGTCAAATATGAACAGTCTGGAGGGGGTTGAGGTGGGCATAGAAGTGGAAGTGACGGAAAGGGCCCCCCCCCACGCAGCCCCCCCGGGCGAGGGGGGGGGGTAGTGGATTGTCAGCATCCATCTGTGCGCTGTCCAAGAAGCGCCGGCTGGAGAGGCTCTGCCTCTCGGAGATGCCCAGCTAGGCGTGCTTGGCCAGGCAGAGCGCACTCGATGCCAATCTTGGCCGGCCCAGGTTGGAAGGCTGGGGTAGAGAGGAGGTGATGTGAAGACTTGCAGATACGCTGGCCATGCAAATGGTGGTGTTCTCAAAGCGGCGATAGAAAGGGCTAGTCTTCAACTCCAGTCTGTTGTCTGAGAGGCGCCCGCTGGAGAAGCTCTGCGCGCGCCAGAGGCCAATCTTGGCCTGTCTCAGCTATGGGGGGTGGGGCTGTAGGGTAGAGGTGGGGTGTTAGGAAGACTTGCAGATGCACTGGTGCCGCAAAACACGATGATCTTGAAGCGGCAATAGCAGAAGCTAGTCTTCGGCTCCCATCCTTAGGAGAAAAGGATTGAAGAGGGAGGTTTGAGGTGTCATTGGTGATGACACTGATGGCGGCGATGCAAACGCTGCTCTTCTGTCTGATGGTCTGCTAGGCCCTGGCCAGTTGGTTCAGGTTCCCGTCCAGGGTACTCTTCCTTCTCGGCCGGCGGCGGAGAAGCAAGCAAACAAGTTGAACTTGTGCACCATGGACAGAGCCTTGGAGGCTCAGGCCAATTGAAGGCAGAAGAGGGCGCATTTGCCGTTGATGCGAAAGGCGGTCACTAAGCGTGGCCTGCTTAAACGCCTGTTGCATTGAGGTTGGAGGGGGGTAGAGGGGTGTAGGGGACGCGGACGTTGTTGAAGGCGGCCATGTAGAAGAAGCAGGGCATGGGCTTCTTGCTGGAGCTGGGCCGCTTGGAGGATTGCGGAGAGCCTTTGGAGGCGGCTCTTTGAGGCATCAAAAGAGGGCCAGAGGCCGTCAGTTTCAGAAAGTATTACTTTCTGCTCGCTTCTTGTGACATTGATTGAGGCTGTTCTGAGAGATGCGCTGAAGTTACTCAGCTCGGGATGACAGTCGTCTCAACTTGCTGCAGCTCGGGATGACACTGAGCAAATTGTCGCAGCTGCGAAGAGAAATGACACAGCTCGGGATGACAGGAGGCAATTTGCTTGGGTTGACAGTGTCGTGGATTGATTCAGCTCAGTATGACGCAGAGCAAATTGTAGCTGTTGAGCTGCGAAGGATTGACGCAGCTTGGGATGACAGGGGCTGGTCTCTCTCTCTGTTTTGGCTGCGATGATTTTCCGCAGCTCGGGTTGACGCTGAGCACATTGTCATTGAGGGAGATGCGAAGAGATGACGCAGCTCGGGATGACAATGTCAAATTTGCTTGGGTTGACAGAGGTAGAAATTGGCGCAGCTCAGGATGACAGTGAGCAATTGCTACAGTCGTCTCTGCGCGTTTTCTTGAACTCTTTGCCATATTGAGCTGAGCTCCTGAGAAGCTGCTCTCAGAAGGCCAGGCCCGAAAAGGCTTTCGTGGCCAGGCAGAGAGTAGGCAGAGTTGAGGCGGCAAGCGCGGCTGCGCTTCCAGAATGCTGCTCCAAAATAGGCCCAGTTTGAGTTACGCAACATTAAGTTTAGCGTCTCTTTTGCCTATTTTGGATTCGTGGAAAGAAGTGTAGGGAGAATTTGCATATCTTCGCAGATAGTGCAAAGTCTTGGAGGCGGCGATGGGATTAAAGTTGGCCCAGTCGCCAGCGGGCTGGCCAAAGCCGGAGAGGAAGCCGTCCATGTTCCCGTTGGCCGTGTACACCACCAACCTCTTACTGCTGGGCAGAGTAAGGGGAAGGGTGTGGGCAGGGGACCTGTAAAGGTCTGCAGAGGACGTCTTCCAGGAGGTGAACTGCATGACGGCGTATGCGATCATGAAGTTGCAGAGGTGGTTGGGGAAGCTGCCCAGGTTCCCGTGGGCCTTGTACACCACCGACCTCCAGGGACGTATTAGGAGGAAGGATGGGGTTTTGAGGTCTCTTTGAGGAACTCAGTGGAGGCGTCTTCCAACAGGCAGAGCTTCATGGAGCGGAGGGCGTCCATGTAGTTGCCGAGGTTGAAGAAGGCAAACATGCTGGCCTTGTGCGGCTTGATGCTGGAGCAGAGTATAGGCAGCAAGCCGCAGTCGGCGTCAATTGGAACGGAGTCCTGGAGGGGTCCAGTGTAGGTGCTGTTGGGCTGGAAGTGGCAGAGGCCGCAGTCAAAGCCATCCAGCATCCCACACTGGTTGCAGTCCTTGGAGATCTGGATGTGGTTGTGGTGCTCCAGGAAGTCATAGCAAAAGCAGCGGACTTTGTCCAGAATTGATGCTATTTTCAAGGGCGGGCAGAAGGAGGAGGAGGGCGGGTCATTGACACAATCTTCCAGTGCGCATTAGCGGAGGCAGGCGCAGTGGAAGTAGGCCTTGGAGGCGTTGTGCTCGTAGCTGACGCCGTCCTTGAAAAGGTCCTTCTAGCCGCAGGTGAGCAGGCTGCAGACGCAGATGACCGGGAGGCCGTAGAAGCGGCAGTGGAGGCAGTCCACTAGGCTGGGCCTGGTCCAGTAGTTGTCTGCGTAGAAAAGCGTAGTCCGCTTGTGAGTTTCCTTGACTTTGTCTTTCGGTGTCGCTTTTCAAAATTCACTTGATCATAAAGATCTGTGAATGAATTGCTGTCGAAAGATGACAATTGACTCTGAAGCTGGCTGGGCTTTTCTTCAGCGATGTTTGAAGTTTATAAATCCGCAAGGATTCATAAACAGGCGGGCCGGCAAAGTTGTAGCGGGCAGCAGGGAGTTTTGAGAATTGTCAGAGGCGATCCCAAAACTCTAGCAGCGTAGACGTTGCTTTTGCTGGATAGCTGTCCTTGGCCGGCTGGCAGTTGCAGCAGAGGCCATAAGTTTGAAAACTGACTGGAGCCAATTTTTGAACTCTGGCAGTGAAGGTGATTGGTTCGCTGGTAGCTGCAGGCAATTTCAAAATCCGTCCAGGATGATGAAATTGTCATCAATGATGCTTGCATAGTAGGCATGAAAACAACTTTGCAGTGAGTTTTCAATGCCCAGTTAGCAAAGTCGCATCCAAGCCAACGTAGACTGGAGCTGGCAGCTACGAATTTTGAAATTGGACAGTGGTCAATTTCAAAGTCCAGCAGCGTAGATGGACCAAAGCTGGTTGCTGGCAGCCGAAGAGAATGTTCAAAATCCATTTCAGGATGATGAAATTCTGTTGACGACACTGATGACGTCAGCATGAAAAGGAACTTTTCAGTTAATTTTCAATGCCTAGCAGCGAAGTCGAATCTCGTCTCGATTGTTGGCATTGAATGATTTCATAAAATCCACAAGGATAGAATGAAATCATTGAAGGGAGTTGCTCTTTGAAGAAAACTTTTCAGTTCGCTTCAAGACCCTTTGACGCAGCAGATTACGGTAGCAAGTGGGCTGTGTGACGTCAGAATTTCATTGGCAGTCGTCCAAAAATGACGTGTTGGCTTGAAACTCGGCGCTGCGATGTTGCTGTCGAAGAATGGACATTGAAAAGAGACTCGAAAGTCAATTTCAATTCCATGCAGCGTAGTCACAGTTGCTGCCGTCTAGAAGTTCACAAGGCCGGCTCTGGCTGAGTGAAGTTCTGGAGCTGCAGGGTGGGCTGTCTGGCAGCAAAGCAAAGTCCAGCATTGCAGGCTGGGCTCGATTCGCTGTCTGCTCTTTGTAGATCGGTGATTGGGGCTTTTGACTTGATTGCTGCTGATGAATAGGTGGCAAAGTCAAGGGCCGGAAGTTGTTGCGGAAGTGGAAGTTGGCGGAAGTATTGCTGGGTATTGAAGTAGCATTGTAGAGGTGGTCAGTCGAAGGTACAGATAAAGCTAATCAGCTCTCTGATCTACCAAACGCTGTGGTGATATGCAGCAGGAACGTAGCGAGATACACTTTCATCGTTGTCACCGGCAAGGGGGTAGAGCGGAAACTAGTTGGGCAGAGCGAGCCACATTTTAGAGCAACTGATCCCGGCCTCCCTTCCGCCCACCTCACCAACTCAAGGTCGGACGAAACCGGCTTGGGAAATGGCGCAATATAACCATCAATATACAATTTTTATTTATACATTTTATACTATGCTAAAAGTGGAAGAAATATCTGGTACCATCGGCAGGCCAAATGTGGGACTCTTCTCTCCAAAATTAGCAATTGCCTATAGTAAAAAGTCAAGGAAATACATTTTATACTAGTGGAATCTGCTGCGTCATCTGCATTTTGTTTTGGGCGAACATGAAAAGAGACACTGAACTGCGCGCCAAAAACAAAATGCAACTGTCAATGCAACAAAATGCAACAAAATGCAACTGTTGCTAATTTTAAAGAGAAGAGTCCCACATTTGGCCTGCCGATGGTACCAGATATATATATATACTTACGTATAAGGTCAAAAGTTTAGTAACCTCTATAGACTGCGGAGTGGCCCTTCGAGCCAACCCGCGGTCAAAAATAACCTCAAAACCTCAATTTTAACGTGGTTATAGTGTCGTCCATGCTTTTGTTGACGAATATAAGAAATTTGTTTTTCAACACAAAATTTAAAAATTCGAAATTTTCGACTTTTTAAATTTAGGGAATTTTTTTAAAGCAAGAACATGAATTTGAATGTACCATCATTTTTGTCATACAATTACCTTTCGATTGAAGTATAAAAGTCCGTATTAATGCAAATTTTCTGAAACAAATTTTTCAAAAAACTAAATTCCAAGTTTGCAGACCTCAAAAAAGTGCATGTTACATAATCAGCCATATTTATCCAACGAAGCCATATTTTGACAAACGGTGAGCTGCACAGACGTGGTAACTAAATTGCCTTAAATATAGGCACAAAGTTATTTGAATCGGGACACCTTCGACTTTTGGAACTGAACATCACCCTATGCAGTCTGTCTCGAGTCTATCAGATTCTGCTTCTTGAATAATGTCTCTCTGTTCGGTCAGAGTGGCCTGGCCACAGAGAACACGTTTACATCTTAGACCACATTTAGTGTGACACCTGGCGCATTTCTTTCAGTTTGTGTCAGTGAAGCTTTTTACGTTAAGCAAAGCGAGTTCCTGATTGTGCAAAAATTTCATCGTTTGTGCCTCTCGCTCATAAGCTCTTTTTGATTCTTCCATGCTAGCTTTTAAAGCCACTCGCTGATTAAGTCCAAGGCCTCAAAATTATTCCATATATCATGGATAGAAGTAATTATTCGCCACGAAACAGGCCTGAAGTGCCTGATTCGCGGTCATTACAATTTACTCACTTTTTGTCTGTTTATATGCGTATGTTTATATGCTAGTGGAATCTGCTGCTTGGACAGTAGCATTTTGTTTTTGGTGCGCAGTTCAGTGTCTCTTTCCATGCGCGCCCAAAAAGAAAATGCAGATGACGCAGCAGATAGCGGCAGTAGAAATTGTATTTCCTTGACTTTTTACTTGAGGTAATTGCAAATTTTGGAGAAAAGAGACCCACATTTCGCCTGCCTATGGTATCAGATATTTCTTCCACTTTTAACATAGTATAAAATGTATAAATACAAAATTAATTTTGTTGGTTATATATTTAGTTAAGATTTTATTAGATAAAAAAAAAGTGAATAAAAAATAAACTTATTTAAAAAATATAACAATAAGAAAAATTCGTAAATGAAAAATATAATGCAAATTCATTGGCAAATTTGCAAATTAAAACATATTTCTGAGAAATTTTCTTGAGGCAACCGATAAATTTATTCGATTTTATTAGAACAATAAAAAAGAAAAAGAAAAAATAAACATTAAAAAAATGAAACAAAAAGAAAAGTTTCAAAAATGAACAAAACAATGTATAAATAAAAATTGTATATTGATGGTTATATATTTATATATTTAGTTAAGATTTTATTAGATTAATATATAAATAAAAAATAAACTTTTTTTAAAAATATAATGTAAATAAATGTTTTGAAAATGAAATATACAATACAAATTTATTGGCAAACTAATCAAATTGTGGGAGAAAAAGGCTTAACTTTTGGCCTGCCGATGGTACCAGTTATTTTCTCAACTTTAAATACACAAAAATAAAAGGTTGACTCTTTCCAAAATGTAAGCACAGTAGTGATTTATTAACATAAAAAAATAAAAATGAATGTCAGAGAAGGATTTGTTCCTGCCAGTTTCATACAGCTGACCAATCGCTTACACTACTACGCTACTGGTGCATATCCCTAATTGATTTAACTGAAGCGTTATGAATAAATAAATACATGATGCTGAGGGACCCGGGGAGGGGGGGGAGAAATGAATAAATACCTACTATCGTCCATTGAATAGATGCGGAGGAGACAGATAAGAAGAAGGAGGAGTTCGGATAAATGATTTTGAGTGATTTGCTCATGATTACTGCAACTTTCTGGCGATTTCTCGCGAGTTTTGGTCAATTAGAGGATGCACTTTCCAATGCAAAAAGATTAATAGCGATTGGAGCTTTCTGTGCAAGCAGCCTTATCAAATTTAAGATCTTGCAATAACCCTCAAAACATACACTTGGGTCGAGGCCCAATGAAGGAGAAGTTCCCCTTGAGAAGTTCCCATAGGTGGTGATGTAGGTCTGGAAGGTGGGGATGCATACTCTTCTGCCCATTATGTTGGCTGGGTAGGTGCTGATAAGCTGACACAGCTCCCTTTGCCAATGTTGCATCCAGATAGTAGTGAGGGAGTTGTGGTTGGAGTAGATGTTGCCGATGTAGATGTGGAGGTTGGTGATGGAGTAGTAGAGGGTCGTGAAGCAGTAGTAGGAGGTGATTTTGACATTCTCATTGCTGGAGAAGAAGTCCTCCTGAAAGGGCTTGAGGTGGACACCTTGGAATTCTAGTGTCTTCCAGGCATTGACGCACTCATGGGCAGGGATGGATTGGAGGATGATGGGGTTGGGTAAGTCCATATTACATTGCATGGAGCTGACAACATTACATTATTATATAGTGGGTTATACTAACCCAAAAAGTATCTCTTATCTGTAATTTACCTGCGATTGAAGTAGGGGAAATTTTTTATCCAGCTTAATTTGAATTCTACTTGCGACTGAGGTGGATGAAATTGTTTCTAAGCAAAGAAATAAGTTTTATACCTTAGATTGTGAACTTTGTGCACTGTTAAAATTACCGTCGGTCCAATGTAAAACTGGATTAATTAATGATACGAGAGCACCTTACTTTAATGGCAATTGATTTGGTCAAAATGTAGTTGCCTCCCAAATGTTGCAGAATTTACCCATTAGTTGAAATGTATTTTTGACCGCGGAGCGGCCCGAAGGGCCGCTCTGCGGTCTATAGAGGTTACTCAACTTTTGTCCTCATATATATATATGTATATATGTATTTCTGGAAATGCTGGGAACGGGCGAATTCTCAACGGATCTTGACAAACTTTTTTTTTCCTGAAAGGTAATAATGTTTTAGGAAGATATCGCCGGTAGGAAGCGGTCCCCGAGCATTTGAAACATTACTTTTTTAGGTAGAATGGCTTGAAAACTGCAATATAGCGTTTTTGCACTGTAACACCTTTAATCTTGAGAATTGCACAGAAGACTTGAGTTTTTTTGTTCACAAGTCGTATATAGCGATTCCAAATATATGCTTACTTTTGAAAATGGTTGAGAAACCAAAGACTTTTCATCTTGAGTGACAAACTTTCACGCACAACAATAGCATCAATAATCAGTAGCAGCTGAACGGCTGAGAATTGAACAGAAGACTTTGGTTTTTTGATTCACAAGTCATATATACCGATTCTAAATCTGTGCTTACTTTTGAAAATGGTTGAGAAACCACAGACTTACCTTCTTGAGTGACAAATGTTCATGCATGACAATAGCATCAATAATCAGTAGCAGCTGAACAGCTGAGAATTGCACAGAAGACTTTGGTTTTTTGATTGACAAGTCATATTTACCAATTCTGAATCTGTATTTACTTTTGAAATTGGCAGAGAAACCACAAACTTACCCTTTTGAGAGAAAATGTTCACTCTTGTATGAAAACATTCCTCAATTTTTGGCATCTGCTACAGGTGAATGTGGAAGGCAGAATATGCTCCGCGGTCACCTATTGCGCTTTGCGCCATATACTTGTTTTTTAAGTTTTAAGTCCAAAATTTTGTCTATTTCTTAAAAACTATCATATGTATGTAGAATTAGACCAAGGTATATACCAAGGTACCAATTAATTGCATTGGAGATAGGTAGCAGAGTCAGTTAAAATTGTTTTTGCTATGTATATTTTTTTAAAATGTTTCCACATTTTACTTTTTTTTGGGAGCTTAGATTTTAAATACACTTATTAATATTTTGGCCAGTTGCTCTCTTATCATTAATTAATCCAGTTTGACATTGGACTGACGATAATTTTAACAGTGCACAAAGTTCACAATCTAAGGTATAAAACTTATTTATATGCTTAGAAACAATTTCATCCACTTCAGTCGCAAGTAGAATTCAAATTAAGCTGGATAAAATATTTCCCCTACTTCAATCGCAGGTAAATTACAGATAAGAGATACTTTTTGGGTTAGTATAACCCACTATATAATAATTTCATCCACTTTATACAGGGGCAAGGCCCCTATGCATGGAGACGAAGATGACGTTGGTGATCAGCTGCTTGTTCACCACGGCCTGGTGGAAGCCCATGAAAAACAGATACATAAACTACATCCCAAATTACCTATATGATGTTGTTTGTAGGCTCAAAAACCCTTTAATATGCCTCGAGATGAAGTTGATGATGGCCTGCTTGTTAACCATGGCCGAGTGCAAGCCCATGGAGACCAGCTTGAAGCAAACAGGTTCCAGAATCATAAACTAATTCCAAAATTAACTATATGACCTATATGATGCTGTTTTTAGACCAAAAACCATTTACAATGCCTCAAAATGAAGTTGATGATGGCCTGCTTGTTCACCACGGCCTTGTGCAAGCCCAAGGAGACCAAGCAGAAGCAAACGGGTGCCACCATCGTAATCTACGTTCAAAATTACCTATATGATGCTAATTGTAGACAAAAAAACCATTTAGAATGCCTCAAGACAAAGTTGGCGATGACCTGCTTGTTCACCACGGCCTGGTCGAAGCCCATGATGACCAGATAGAAGTAAGCGGGCGCCATAATCGTATTCTACGTGCAAAGTTACCTATATGGTGCTGTTTTTTTAGACCAAAAACCCTTTACAATGCCTCAAAGTGAAGTTGATGATGACCTGCTTGTTCACCACGGCCTCGTGCAAGCCCAATGAGACCAAGTAGAAGCAAACGGGTGCACCATCGTAATCTACGTTCAAAATTACCTATATGGCGCTGTTATTTAAGTGAAAAACCCTGTAAAAAGCATAAATATAGAGCTGAAATTGAAAAACATGCAAAAAACACCAAAAAACTGAATTTTTACCCAAAAAGTTGATGTTTCGACCTAAAAAACGCGGAAAATGCCCAAAAAAGAGGTGCCTTGATACTTTTTTGGCCCGATTTACCCTAGAACCGTTGAAATCTCAGCCCCATAGGCAGCCAAAGTGTCTGCAACAGTGCGGACGGACGGACGGACGGACGGTGTGCGCCCGGACACCGGACATTTTTTTAAAAAAGTATTTTGCAAAAAACTTTTTTAATAAGGCACTAAAAAATTTTTGTCCAACAAGGACCCCCCACAATTTGACCACGGCGCGTCGATTAAGCCTATCTGCAGCGCTCTCCAACGTCTGTGTGACGAGCTACAGCCTGCCAAACTTTAGGAAAGCTGCAATTGGTTGTGTTGCTCGATAAGAGGGGCTTGGCGCTACCGCTCCGCTAACGCTCCGCTCGCGCAAGCCCAATTTGGCTGACATAGAGTAGATCTCTAGTTTGCACTTGGCGGTGGGTGATTGGGGTGGTTTGCCATCCATGCCCCAGATGTTGATGGGGAGGTGGGAGTGGAAGGTCTTCTTGGGGATGTTACAATTGTCAAGGATGTCCAGGACTGTGAAGATCCTTCCTGATCCAGGGTGTCAGGGGCAGATTTGGAACTTGACACCTTTGGGTGGTGTTTTGGCGAGGTCTCGGGTATGGGATCAGGCTTGGAGGAGTCAGTGTTGGATGGCCAGCGATGGCTGCGGGGTGTAGCCAGGGAGCTTGGCAGCTTCCAGGTCCTTGGTGGTGGCTTGTTGAAGGAGGAGCATGATGATCATGGTGAGGGTGCAGAAGCTCCTGAGTGGTAGTGTGGGGCAGATGGAGCTGTAGAGGTACTTGTGATGGGCTGCAGGCGCTGCTCATTATCTCTACCAGGGAAGAGGAAGGAGTTGCCATTAGTGGTGTCAAGCTTAAGCACTTCCTCTAGTTCTGATCGCTCTATTGGGTCAAAGGGGTAGTTCTCTTGGATCTGTTCTTTGGTCTCCAAATCTTGCAGTTCTTCATCCTGCTCTTCCTCCTGGTAGCATTCTTCAATGAGGGCTTGGTGTTGCCAGAGAATGGTGGCAGTCATAGGGCTGGTGGCAGATGATTTGGAGGGCAAGAAGTTGCAAAATGTCTTGTGGCCTTCGATGTGGGCAAGACTTGGCGAAGTCAATGGTGGGTTCTGCAGCAAGGTGTGCATCTTCCATGTTGTTGAAGGAGAGCTTGTGTCACCATGGGGAGTGACGTGGGTTGGGATGGAAGCTCTTCTTCAGTTGCTTGAGGATTTGTCTAAGTGGTGCTTTGTCTTCTGGTGAGACATCATCCCAGTTGGGTGAGTTGTTCTCATTGGAGTATGTGTCTGTGTTCTGGGTGACAATGTTGTTGTTGTCCAGTGGGAGAGTTTTGCCTTTGGGGGAGCTGTTGTAGATTTTGAGTACAGTGTGCCATTCCTCTGTGGGGGCAAGTACTTGGGTAGTAGTAGCTGCTTGGGGTGGGACTTGTGGATGATGGGGATGAGGTTGTGGATGTCGTGGTCCTTGGTGTCATAAATGACCTTGCCCTTGGTTGTGGTGTAGCTGGTCAGGACCTTGGCAGTTCATCATTGACATCAGATTGGTTGGGAGTGGGGGCTAAGCTGATGATGTGCCCCATCTTGAAGGCATGGTGGGGGGTGTACTCATTGTAGAGCCACAAGAGCTCTCCTTCCATGAGGCTCTGGGTGGCCTCACATTGGCAGAGTTTGAAGTAGTGCTTGCAGTTGCCAGTGAGGACATCCCTCAGCTTGGAGAAGAAAACCTTCCAGTTGGCATTCAGCACCTTCACTTGCTGAGAGCCAGCTGCGGATGTAGCGGAGTCAGTGGGAGGGGAAGTTGGCAGAGGCGAGTTTCGAGTAGAGGAGGCCTCTGTGGACCCGGTCATAGGCGGCTGAAAAGTCTGCAGCTATTGCGAGTCCTGGCTGGTGGTTCTGGCTGGTTGAGGGCGTTGAAGGTGGGCTGCGAAAGGTGGAGGAGGCAGTCAGTAGTCGAATGCCTGACCTGGAAGCCGCCCTGTTTGGGTGGGAGGATGCTGTTCTGCATGGCCCAGTCCTGGAGGCGGGTGTTCAGCATGGAGTCCAGGAGTTTGGCGAGATTGGAGAGGAGCTGGATGGGCCGGAAGCTCTTGATGGTGGAGGGGGGTTTTCCCTGCTTGTGCACTGGGATTATAGTCGCGGTGCGCCAGGCAGCAGGGATCCAGCAGGAGGTCCAGACGCGATTGATGACTGCAAGAAGGGAGAGGAGGCCAGCGCGTGGGAGCTGCTTCAGCTGAGCATTGAGTATGCTGTCGGGGCCTGCTGCCTTTCCTTTTGCCCTTTTGATAGCAGCCGAGAGTTCCTCCTCTGAGAAAGGCTGTGCTTCCTCGTTTCCAGATGCAGAGGCGATGTGTGCTCGAACCTTTTTGAAGGCGGTGCGATTCTGCTGCTGAGGTATCGACGATCGGCTGACCGAGGCAAAGAGCTTGGCCGCGAGCTGGGCCTTGGCGCTGTCAGAGGAGGCTTGGAGGCCGGAAGGGGTGTCGATAGGGCGGGAGGGGAGGCTGGACTTGGCCCGGCCGTCCATTCCACGCAGGACGCTCCAGACTTTCCTCGGAGGGGTGGAGAGGGTGAGGGAGGAGGTGAAATCCTGCCAGCACCGCCTTCTCTCTTTGTTGAACACCCGGGACGCTGAATCTTTCGCTTCTGCCAGGGAGGCTGCTGCTTGAGGGGAGGGATGACGGCGGAATTCTAGCTGGGCTCTGGAGAGGGCCTCGCGGGCCTCGTCGCAGGCTTCAGTCCAGCAGGCCTTGAGGCATTTCCTTGTGTCAAAGGGGCAGGCTTTACGGAGGGCGGAGGAGAGGATTTGCGTCAGCCTAGTGCACGCAGCACTTACTGAGCTGGCAGAGGGGTCAAAGGAGGCCACTGCAAGCTGGACGCACTCGCGGTAGCGCTGCCAGTTTGCCTTTCGCAGGGCAAACCGGGGAGTCTGGCTTGTGTAGGGGGGCTGGATGTGCTGTAGCTCGATCTGGATTGGGAGGTGGTCACTTCCGATGTATGAGAGAGTGGTCTAGGTGCAGCAGGGGCTGATGGCGGCTGAGGCAATGGCCATGTCGGGGGTGGATGGGATGCCCTCTGGGCTGATTCTGGTGGGGAGGCAATCGTTCAGAATGACCCATCCCCTGTCCTCGCATGTCTCCTCCACCTTGTTACCCAGCATGTCAGGTGGGTCCCCGCCCTAGACGCCGTGGCAATTTAGGTCTCCTGCTAGGGTGATGGGCTGGATGGGTGGAGGGTTGGGCCAGGAGGTGGAGTGGAGGTCGCCGTCCCTCTGGTCAGCCTCTCCGCCTCGGGTTGGGGGCGGTAGAGGTTCCAGATGTCCAGAGACTCGTTGTCCAGAAGGATGCGGATGCCCAGGCTTTCCAGGGCCGCGGTAGGGGGTGTGGCGAGAGCTGGGGGGACGTCGTAAGCCAGGCCTGAGTGGATGAGGGTTGCCAGGCCTCCAGATGCCGTCTCTCGAGCGCCGTGGTGGACCTTCCTGTCCTTCCGTTCGCAGTTGAACCCCAGGGCCTTTCCTCGCCCGCCTTCAACTTTAGGAGAGCCAATCTATGCAGGGCATTGCACCTGCCTTGTATGTTGATTTGGATCATACGTGGCCGACCCCCCCCCCCGCCCGCCCCCCCCCCAGCCCCACCCCCCCCCCCCCCCCCCCCCCCCACCCCCCCCCCCCCACCACAGCCAACAACGCCCCCCCCCAAAGGAACCCAAGGAAACCCCCGTTTTTAGGGTTTTTAAAGGCAATTTTTCCTTATATATCCCTCTATTATGCAAATTTTTCTCAATGTTCCAAGTAATCAACCAACTTTGACCAACCCCCAAATAACCCCCACCGGTGGTGGATGGGGGCCCCGGGGGGGGGGGGGGTCGGGTGGGGCCCCCTAGGGGACGTCGATTTCTTCTGCCAGGTGCTGGTCTGCCTCCCATGGCCTCCCGGAGGGCTCCGTGCAGGGGCCGTCGGAAGGCGGACTTGAGGGTGCAGGGGGGCAGCATTATGGCCAGCACCAGGGCCAGGGTTTTCTTCTACATCGCCTGAGAGGATGAGGAGGCGGGAAACGAGATCAGGCTGCTTGGCGACCCGCCCACCCAAAAAAACGGGCTCGTAGCTGCTGTCCGGTCGGTTGCAGACACTTGGCGGCTCCAGCAGAGCTAGGGCCATCTCGCCCCCCCCCCCACGTGATGGGGGCCTGCGTTGGGCAAGATCAACAGGGGCGGAGCTACCTATGGGCATTTTAGGCGAATGGCGAGCACATTTTTAGGCGGCATTTTTATTTTTTTTAAGGCAAGCACATTTTTCCTTGGTTTCTGATTGCCTAAAGATTACAAATTGTTTGAACAAATTTTCACATTAGGCAAAACAGCCGAAAAAATTTGCACTCTGCGCAGTGTTGACAATTTTTTACATTACAATAAATCAAAATTAGTTTTATTGGCCAGAGAGCAGTTAATTTACTCGAAATTGGAGGTGGTAGCGACTCCGCTTCCAGAAGCAGCTACTGTATCTGTTCATTTAGTTCCTTCTAATTTTGAGCAAATGAACAAGCTCCTGCCGCTTCCAATAGTGGAAGTGACTTGTTCGTTTTCAAATTGGAAGTGGAGTCGCTACCCCTTCCAAAGCGGAAGCGGGCGGGACTTCTGTTAATTTAATAAAAAATGGAGGTGGTAGCGACTCCACTTCCACCTGTAAAGTAGAAGGTGATTGTTCATTTACTCCAAATTGGAGGTGGAAGCGTAGCCGCCTCCACCCTAAAATTGGAGACAACTTAAAGCTGCCTCCAATTTTCAATAAGTCGCTTCCGAATAGATAAAATCAAGCATGATTATTTTTTACTGGTTCTATACGACGTTATAATACCTGTATATGACCCTAGAGTAAAGTAATGATTGTACCTACTGAATGATGACCCCCATGATCAAAATTCTACTGTTTGTATGTGTATTTTTGGCCCCATTCCAATCCATAGATAATAAAGAAAAAGGTTCATTCCAGTAATTGAATGCAACCACGCACAAATGTTCTTGTGAATGGGAAAGTCAGTAAAAAGAGGCATATCTAATTCCACTGCAAATTTCATAGAAAATGAATAAGCTCTAGCTGCTTCCGGTGTGAAGATGAACGAGTCTCTTCTGCTTTTAAACGAAAATGAATGAGTCCCTGCCACTTCTGATTCCGCCCAGCAGAAGGAACTAAATGGATGAGCTCCATCCAGAAGCGGCAGCATAGCTGTTTCCAGAAGCAGCAGCATAGCCGCCTCAGATTTAAAATGAAAATGAACTGCTCTCAGATTGCCTAAGCATATTTTTCCTTGGTTTGGTTTCCTTGGTTATCATAAACTGAGAGAAATTCTTATATCAAAATTTTGATTTACAAAAATATTACAGCAATTTTGCCCTGAAATTTTTGACCGCGGAGCGGCCCGAAGGGCCGCTCTGCGGTCTATAGAGGTTACTGAACTTTTGTCCTCATATATATATATATATATATATATATATATATTTCTGGAAATGCTGAGAAAGGACGAATTCTCTATTTATTTGGACAAACTGTTTTTTAACTGAAAGGTAATAAAATTTTGCAAAGTTCCGGAGGTGTGGAGTTGGTCCTCGACCTTTTGAAACATCATGTCTTTGAGTAAAACGCATAAAAATCCAGATTTATGGGGGTCTTAGCTCCGCGGTCACCTATTGCGCTTTTGCGCCATATATTTGTTTCCAAAAAAAAGGAGTAGCACAATTCCCTTACAATTTTAAGAGTCATTTTTTCAAAGTTTCTGGGGCATAGGGGGAGGGGACACGCCTTCCAATAGGTCCCGACTCTCCAGGTCGAGAGCTGTACATCCATTTTGCCCACCCCCCAACCCGAAAATCCTAGCTCCACCCCTGCTCATCAAAAAGGGTGATGGTGGCCCAGAGGAGTGGGTTGTGGTTATTTGAGTAGATGCATAGTGGGGTAGCCCTGCTGATCCACAGCTGTGCCAAAGACCTTGGACAATGCGGATGATGTCCAGGTTGGGGGTCATGCTGAGGTTGATGCCTTGTGTCACCTGACATGTGTACACAAGGATGTGCCACTTCTTGATCTGTTCCATCATGGAATGCTCTCTGGCATTGCTGCTGGTGGGTCTGGGGGTGGTTGGGGCACTTGCAAGGTGCAGATGATGCGTAGGGGGCCCATGTGATGTCTATGGAATTTCTTGAAACAGTGAGTGGGTCTGGAAGCAAATCAGCAGGTAGGGCCAAAACTAGGGAGGGGGCAACAAAGGGCATGGTCTCTCAAAGCATCTGCAGATGGAGGCAGAGGCTGGAGGGTGCCCTGATTTCCTGACGTTGTAGGGTCTGTGGGAGTCATTTGATCTGTCCCAGGCTTCCTGATGGTCATCACCAGGAGCAATGGTGCTGGGGTCCTGTGGCTAGGTCTTCAGCATCCTCTCTCCTGGCATGGGAGCAAGGGGGCCAGGCGTTGCCTGCTTGAAGTTGGGGAACTCTTCCTGTCACTTCTCCTTGAGCCCAGTTTGGGCCGTAGAACCAGAGCTGGTGGTTCCAACAACTCTTTCAGTTCCATAGTGGAGATGTCTTGGGAGTCAAGGTTGGTGGGATTCTCCTTGGTGAGTGATGTGTGGTGGAGCGTGAACTTGAGTTCTTGCCAGAGTTCCCTGATTTTCTTAAGTTCTTCCTCTCCGTTGCAGATCTAGACGGTGGGCCCTTTGTACCAGCCTCCATCATTGCTGGAGGGCACTCATGGAGTCGGTGTAGAACTTCTGATTTCTCTCACCCTGACTCCTTTGGAGAGTTCTTGGAAGGATGGTCTTCAGGGCCTTGGCTGCTTGCTCCATAGCAAGAAGCTCTGTCGGCTGACGCCTAGTTTCCCCCCTAATCAAAGCCCCCCCCCCCCCATGGAGACCGGCCAGAGCAAGGGGGGGACCCCCCCCACTAAAGTTTTCCCCATGAAGTCTCCCCCTCATGATTTACCACACACACCCTGCGCTAAATTGGTGAAACTAGTTGAAAATAGGGTGAAATTGTGTCGGGGGGAAACTAGGCACTGAAATGGACAAGTAGTATTCCCCCCAAGATTGACGACCTGGCCTTTCCCCCCCCCAAGACACCAATCTCACCTATTTTCAACTGCTGTACACAAACTGAAAACTGAATCAATTAAAGGCTTAGGCTTAGTCAAAAGCACAAGCATCGTGGCAACTGCATAGGCTTCGCTTGCGAAGCCTTAAAGCTGAATGCAAACTATACCAGCAACTGCGTAGGCTTCGCTTGCGAAGCCTTAAAGCTGAACTCAAATTTGTGGACTCACAAAAATAAGCGCAGGGTGTGTGGGTATAGGTAAAATCTTTGGGGGG